>CM032059.1:52848222-52876797 GCA_018831715.1 Matsumurasca onukii | reverse complement strand
TTCGACCGTTCAGACTTGCGGTATTCGCTCCGTTCGCGGCGATCTCTTGACTCTCGGTAACGCCGCTGTGAAATCACAACTTCGGTACCGTTAGCGGCGATTTCTTGACTCCGACTTAACGATCGCGTTGAAATCACGACTTCGATACCGTTCGCGGCGATTTCTTGACTCTCGGTAACGCCCGCGGTGAAATCACAACTTCGGTACCGTTAGCGGCGATTTCTTGACTCCCGCTAACGATCGCGGTGAAATCACAACTTCGGTACCGTTAGCGGCGATTTCTTGACTCCATAACGCCCGCGGTGAAATCACCAGCTTCCGGTACCGTTAGCGGTTATTTCTTGACTCTCGCTAACGCCGCGTTGAAATCACGACTTCGATACCGTTCGCGGCGATCTCTCGACTCTCAGTAACGCCGCGGTGAAATCACAACTTCGGTACCGTTGGCGGTGATTTCTTGACTCCCGCTAACCGCGTTGAAATCACGACTTCGATACCGTTCGCGGCGATCTCTCGACTCTCGGTAACGCCCGCGCTTTGAAATCACAACTTCGGTACCGTTAGCGGTGATTTGACTCCATAACGACCGCGTTGAAACGACTTCGATACCGTTCGCGGCGATCTCGACTCTCGGTAACGCCCGCGGTGAAATCACAACTTCGGTACCGTTAGCGGTGATTTCTTGACTCCCGCTAACAACCGCGTTGAAATCACGACTTCGATACCGTTCGTGGCGATCTCTCGACTCTCGGTAACGCCCGCGGTGAAATCACAACTTCGGTACCGTTAGCGACGATTTCTTGACTCCCGCTAACGCTCGCGGTAAAATCACGACTTCGATACCGTTCGCGGAAAATTACTCGACCAAATTTCGAGCTTTGCCGATCAGCTCGAGCCGAGTTCGAGTATCGGAAAGTACTCGGACTCGACTCGAAAAATCGAGTACTCGCACACCCCTTAAAAACAGTTTGCTAACGATAAGGAACTCTAAAACAAGGAATGGCTCATGTTTTTGGCGGCAAATGAGTAGAACATGGTTATGGAAAAACTGGTCCTCGTTAAAACCAGTGTCTTGAAATCCATGGCGTTTAGAAATGTAGAGGAAGGTTCTATGCATTTGTAAATAAAGTTTTGTGTTGATATCTTTATTTTTTATTTGACCATGCCAAAACGTTCGTTACTTTCTGGATGACCCTCGTATATTCACAACTGCTAATATGAAATTTCTTCGTTGGGTTCTTGATAAAACTTTAGAGGATTTAAATCATTACTCATATTTTAAAACAAGTTTCATATAATTTTCAGTATAATTTTTGCTAATATGACTTAAGCAGCTCTTTCAAGTTAAAGCAATCCTTTAAAATAATGCATTAAAGAATTTGAACTGTCTTCCCATGGATAACTATCAAAAGTTTAAAAAGCCAAAGGAAACTTAATTCAGTAACTACCAACGATGTAGAGATGTGAAGATTTGTTTGGCGGCTTGATTTTGGGCTACACAGGTGTAGTTGCCTGCTTGGTGGACTGAGGCACTCATTATATGCAGGAGGTGGCCACCTTTGGTGACTAGAGGATCTTTCAGTAGTTCTCCATCCTGAAAAAATCAGTCAAGAAGTACTTAAGTCATGTTTGGAAACTTTCGCAGATTTAAGTTTAAAGTAGATTTTCGGTGATTAAGGGTTGTATTCTTGAACCCTCCTCAAAGTTTGAGGACAGTTAGGTCCTCTCCATAGGTCCATTCCTATTAATTAATGAACCAATCTGAGGAACAGTCGGCCCTAGTTTGTAACAAGACTACACCTCATCATACATCAAAACACTTATTACTCACCATTATTCCATATTGACCTTAAAATACCCTCTAAGAGTGATTGGATGTCTCAAAGCAAAAAATAGAAGTATGATCAACAGCTCCATTTATTAACTATCAACATTGCAAAACAGTTCAAACTTAATAATGTTGCATTTTTGACCTAAAATCAAATACTTTGATAATATTTAAACTTTAAATATTTAAGATTGAAAAATATAAAATATGTATACAGGACGAAAGAGTGGAATACGTTTCCACGGTTTACCTTGAACCAAGTGATGTTTGGCTGAGGCAGACCGGTGACTGGACACTCCAGAACTGTGGTGCGGTGTAACAAGACTTTCTGCGGAGAGAACGAGTCATCAGCCGCTTCATCTCTCGTCACACTCGGAGCCTCTGTACAGGACATCCCCAATCATAAGTAGACAGTTTATCAAGTACTCAATACAATAACTGAGAACTAGGGCATTCTAGTTACCGTATATATTCGAGTCTAAGCCGCATGCGAATCTAAGACGCACCCATAAATTTCCCCTGAATATACGGTAAAAAACTCTACACACTCATTTAAGACGCACCCCAGTTTTTTATAATGTCAACAGTTAGAGGGCTATGATTTGTCAGGCCCCTGACCCCTCCTTAGCAACCAGTGACTTGTCAGCTGCAGCTGTCAAGAGGTAAAAGCAGAATAAAGAATGCATCACGATTGCCTTCCCTCTCCCATCCCAAACCCGCCCTGCTAGGTTCACCACTACGCCCCTCCCTCAGCACAAAAAATGTTGTAAACAAGGGGAAGGCAGGTAGAGAGATAAAGGACCGGCTGGCATAGACCCCAGAGCGAGGGACTATTTTTTGTAGTCAGTTAGTTCATGTTTTTGCCACTGGTGATTTACCCATATTTCCAAGAGCTAGTGTTTGATTTGCAATAGATGTGCATCTCTCTCTTATATGCTACTGCATCCCTTCTCTTCTTTCTTCTCCTCCTCCAACCTACAGGCAAGGGAGGTGGTGGAGAAGGAAGGAGAACACGAATGCAATAAGAAGCAATTCTGAGTCCCCTTTAGTCACTTTCTCTGTTGATCACTATTCCTCCATTCCACTCTTCAAAACAGGCAACGCAATGCAACCCTGTTATGGTTCCTGTTAAGGGTGGGCGAGTTAGTATTCAACCAGTAAATTTTTCCTGCTTGAGTTTGGAAATTTTTGACGGGAAATATCAAAAATATGACATTGCAGAAAAACTTACAAAATAAAATGTTTAAATATTTTTTGACTAGAGGTTGATAAACTAGTCATGGCATAGGTCGAAAAATTTTTTTAATCAAATATTGCCAAAAGTATTTTTTTAACACAGTGACCCCCCTCTACTTGCTATTGCAACTATTGATTTAAGTGACTAGTATATACTCGAAGTGAATCTAAGACACACCCATAATTTTCACCTGAATTTACCTGTTCCCGGTTCTCGGTTCTGAGAAAAAATCGGTTCCCGGTTCTCGGTTCTGAGAGAAAAATCGGTTCCGGTTCTGAGAAAAAATCGGTTCCCGGTTCTCGGTTCCGGTTCCGTTCGCGGCGATCTCTTGACTCCCGCTAACGCCCGCGGTGAAATAACGACTTCGATTCCGTTCGCAGCGATCTCTTGACTCCCGCTAACGCCCGCGGTGAAATCACGACTTCGATACCGTTCGCGGCGATCTCTTGACTCCCGCTTACGCCCGCGGTGAATTCACGACTTCGATACCGTTCGCGGCGATCCGACTCCCGCTAACGCCCGCGTTGAATTCACGACTTCGATACCGTTCGCGGCGTCTCCGACTGCACTTTAACGCCACGCGGTGAATTCACGGCTTCGATATCGTTCGTGGCGATCTCTTGACTCCCGCTAACGCCGTGGTGAAATCACGACTTCGATACCGTTTTGCGGCAAAATTACTCGACCAAATTTCGAGCTTTACCGATGGGTCGAGTCGAGTTCAGTAGCGGTATAATAATACTCAAACTCGGACTCAATACATCGAGTACTCGCACACCCTTTGCTTGTGTTATTTCATATGGGGCGGTTCGGAACCGACTTTGTCCACCGGTTCTCGGTTCCGGTTCTGTCCGAGAACCGGTTAAGAACAAGAACCTCTCGAGAACCGACTCATCCCTATTAAAACCAATACAATAAAATATATACGAAAATTCGAAATAATTCTGCTTCGAAAAATTTCCCGTTACTTTCAGGATCGCTCGGCTTACAGGCTTCCTGAGGAATTCCGAAGTCCGGGACTTCGCCCATCCTAGTTCCTGTGTTTCCTACCACTCTCTGGCCTATCTGAATGTTTGATGTTTTGAGTGTTTTTGTAACTCTTCAAATGAATCAATATTTTCATCCCTAATGTGCGAGTCTAAGGGGCACCCGCATATAAACCTTATATTTTAGAGCCTAAAATATGGTAAATAAAGTGCACCTTAGATTCGAGTATATACGATATGTTGCAATTGTCCTATAATTTGCAGTGCCAATAATAAGTGCAGACAACTTGTAGCAGCTGAGATTGAGACAAAACTTATTTGTCGCCAATATTAATACTTGCGTTACAAAAATGGCTATAAACACAACTCGCTATGATTTGTGAAATTATGATCTATCATCTCATATATCAAATAGTATATATACATTAATTTGCAAATTCAGTCTATACTACAGTTCAATTAATTTAAACATATAACTATTTAGTATTTATCATATTGCACATTTTCAGAAAACATGATGTAAATAATAAAACAACTTTCTTACCCAAAATCTCAATCTGGAAAGACTTTTCCACAGTTCCCACTGTGTTAGATGCAAGGCAAGACATTTGCCCCGAGTGTTCCAATCCAACTTTGGATATTATCTAAAAATAACAATTACACCTGTTAATACTATTGCCTGATACAAATTTACATCCATTGCGGTGGCGGCTTGTCAGACCTCCCTAATATCATAGCATAAAGGGAAATAAAATTTACTTGTATTAGCAAAAGAACAATTAAATTTAACAAATTTTATTCTTAAGACTATGAAATTCCAATGTATGGAATAGAAACTAGAGAGCTAATCATAACTGATTCAGGCCAGTTTCTCTGTTACTAACTTGTCTGAAGAAAGAGATTTGATAGTAACAAAGCCGTAAAAGCAGTGATGCAAGTATGACTTGGGCGTCAAGGTACAAATTTTTCTCTGCCACCACAAAAATGCTGGTACATCGATGGGAGAACTGTATAAAAGTAACAGGGGAATATGTTGAAAAGTAGAAAAATTCTTAGTTGTATATATGTTGCATGTCAACTTTTCACACATTTGTCTTTTACTTATTAGCGTCCCTTGTACAAACACACATAACATGAATAGTTGATATGGTAGGTAACATAGCACTGACCAAAGTGTGGCTGTCTTGTGGCTGAGGTGAGAGGGTTGAGAGTTAAGCAGAAGGACAGTAGGTGCTGGGTGTGCAGACACTGGACAGTTCAGCACCAGCTCAGTGTTGCGTAGAGAACCTGTCTCTGCTCCTCAGCAGCCCCACTGTCTACACCCAGCAGTGTCGGTGGACCTAGACATTTCGGTCAATCTACAGCTCTCATCTTGGCATAGCGAGTTTTGTAGTGCTACAGAAGTTTTGGAAGTGGTAGTATAAAACTGGCAATATTTCTATGTGGCGAAAGTGTTAAAAATACATGTCCTCTTTGAAAAAGAAGTTAAAAGTATGTGCACTCGTGAAATTGCCTTTGTTGATAACCTGATGGCTGATAGTAAGCCACAGCAATAATAAATTGTTCCACAGACTGAAAGGGTAGCTTGGTCAGCTGGATGTGTACCGTTCCATTATCTGTTAAGGGGTGAGTGATTAGCCAAACTTGCATTTATGTAAAGGACTTGTGCCAGTCTTTGGTGAAGAAATGCAAGGGATTAACCTTGTAGTGACAGTATTAACGTTTAGTATAGGTATCAAACTGTGTCCTTTAATGATGGACAATTCACACTCCTTCTACCACAGGAGATTTGACCAAACATAATTTGTATATTTCAACTAGCTATTAAGAAATGGGTTGCAATTACATAAAGTTAACAACATAAATAAATACTTGAACTACTATTTCCACAATACCCAGAGAAAGTATCCTACCTCAAATTCCAAGTACAAAGAAATAAAAGGATACTACAGTACTTACTATGCACATCGACAATAAAGCGATTTAGAAACACTTCCAACTTTGTTGGATGCGATGCAAGTGTAGTTTCCAGAGTCTGTGACTGAGGTGGAATCAATATTTAATGTTTCTTCATTGAAAGCTAACCAATTTCCATCTTTGAGCCAGGAAATGTTAAGAGGGAGTGAATCGATGGCTGGACATCTGATGATGAGAGGCAGGCCTGAGATGACAACCAGTTGAGGATCGTCAGAAGTAGTGTGACTCTGACATTCTTGGTGGCACTAAACAAACAAAAACTCTACACATTGCCATACTAACTTTGTGTAAATCTAATAATGTTTCATGATTTACAAAAATGACTATTTTAACAATTTTTAGAGGATTTGTTAAAAAAACTATATTTTACATTAAATCTCTCTCTCTCTCTCTCTCTTTGAGATGGACCACTCTCATGAGGGTATTTTAAGGCAAATATGAGGTGAAGGATGAGTGTAATGATTGGTAGTAATGAGTTATGAGGTGTAGTCTTGTTACAAACTAAGGCCAACTCTTCCTTAGAATGGGTCATTAATTAATAGCCCAATGACCAATGGAAATACAAGGACCAACGGCTTAACTTCTGAACCACGAGATGATGGTCTGATATGTCTAAGACGGTGGGAGTTGATGCGGGTATTATCAGATGATCACATTAAAACAAGGTTAAGTACTCAATGTATTAAAGCAGAATAAGAATACTTCCAAATCTTAGTAGAGTAAAGTATTACTGATTACTATACAATGTACAGTAAAAGTGTCCAAAATAATAAACTTAAAAGTGAAGATGTAAACTTTAAAAACACAAAAATCTAACTGAGGTAATAATTTATTTAATACTTTTGTATACTTGAGAATTTTATTTAACTACATACAAATATATGCAACTTACATAGTTAAATGTAGCTTAAACGAAAATTCTCCATTTTCCAAGCAACTAGTATATTCATACTGTTTTTCAAAAACAAACTCTGCACCCAGTCAAAACTGGTATCGCATTTCAAAATAAAATAAGTAATAACTAATAAGATGGCTGCTGCAAAAATTACATTTATACATTACAGTGATTTAAAAACATGAGCCATAAACAATACATATTTTTCTTACAAAATTCATCAAAGCCATGAGTTTATCACTGCGTAAAACTAAGTACTGAAATTTAATTACCAAGAATTTTAACCTTAAATGTCTTCTCGGAAACTCCTGCCTTGTTGGAAGCGACACAAGAGTATTTGCCGGCTGCGTTGAGTGACACTGTGCGTAGGTACAGAGAGTGTGTGCGGCCGGTGTGGTTCACATGGTACTGTGAGCCAAGCATGTGTCCGTTGTGCAGCCAAGACACCAGGGGAGGAGGGACCCAAACACCACACAGTCCAGCTGAAACCCTTCACTCGTACCCTCACTTCCTCCTCCGACCCTGCAGCCTCTATAGGCGGTGGCTCTGAAATAGAAAAACGTTATTGCAAATGCATATTAATGTGAAAAATCAGAAAAATGTTTAATCTAAAGAGAAGCTGCAAATCATATTTCAAAAGTTACAACTTATTAATATTTGTTCAATATATATCCTAAAATGTGCAGTATTGTAAATAAAAAACAATTTATATTCAAAATTTTCAAAATTAACATAGTTTAAGACATTTAGAAAATTTAGTAATATGAACTTCAATAAAAGCTTTTATTAAAACAAACATATACAACATTTTAAAATTTACAACAAAATCCCATTTGACATCAAGGAGAAGACAACGTCAAAAACAAACATTCAAAATCTTGTTTGTACAAAATTCTTACTACAACATCAAGCACTTTTGGAAGATAATATTTAAATTAATCAGTGAACTTGTCTTTATATTTTATGATTTTTATTGCAACCCTTTTTTGTAAAGTCTATGCACTATACAGTGGAACCTCTCAAATCGAACTAATTGGGGCTGTGGCCTGTTCGTTCGATTTGTTGGTTTGCGAAATTAAATATAAAATTACAAACACGGTAAAATTAATACTGCATGAATGCAGTCCATATTATTGTAATTAAATTTCGGATCAAAATATATGTGTAGTATGTATCCACAACACAGTACAGTACTGTAGTAACACTGCATCAGCACCGTGTAGTACGAGGGTGACTCACTACGTTAGTGAGGCGTAGCAGTAAGGGGTGAGTGACCTTGCAGGAAACTCTGTGCTGATGAGCTATAAATAGACCACTCTCACTTACCTGAGGGACGAATGTCCGCCCTTCATCAAAAGACAGATTTCATCTAATTTGAAGTATGTACTGTATTTCAAGTGTGTACTGTATTTTTGGATGTAAACTGTAAATAAATATGTTGAAATGCTACTGAAATTGTATTTTTTAACAACATTTTCACTCAAAGCCTGTTCGGATTCGCGGGGTTGGATTTGAGGGGTTCCACTGTATATGCCAATGGCTATAAATAAACGTACCAAAAGTAATAGTTTGTTTTCATTGATTTGGCATATTTCTTAAATCTTAACATTATAAAACTAAAACATTTTAAAGCTATTTGGGTGAGCAGTATCTACCAATTCTACCTATACAATGAGAACGTTTCTTATTCACACAATTACAAGGAAATAATTGACAGATACAGCTTTAATTTTGAACAGTTTAAGCAGTCTGTAAACCTTAAGCGTTACAGTTTTTGTTTTATAACCATAATCTCTAAACTAGACCTCTAATGGAAAACCCCTAATTTGTTTAATTTCTACCTACTTTGGATGTTTATATATTTGAATAACATAGGAAATAGTTGTACTACCTTTACCATTCAAGTTGAAACAATGGTTAGTAATAGTTTAAACTTCAAACCAATTAAATTTACTGATTTGTGTGAACTGTAAGTCAAAATTTGTTTTTACAATAAACAATTTTTAAAACATATATTAATATAATATTTATTGATTTTAATTTCAATGCAATTTTACCATGGAATCATATGTGTATAATAATGACAAATAATAATAATTACCAAAATTATCAAGTACTGTAAGTTATATTTGTTTGTTGGAAAGTAAGGAAAAATAATTAGCCTGGGCAGTGATGTGCGTGGGGATCAGGGGATACATCCCACCCCAAATTTTTGTCACTAGCTAAACCATGTTTATGGCAAATTTGTTAATTGGTTGTTCTAAGAATATTTACTATCTTCTTAAGCCTTATTCATTAAAATAAATCACAGTAGAAACTCACCTTACTCCGTAACTTCGAGCTGAATTTAAAAAACTTCGATTCCTGGCAACTACATGCGAAGCAGCCTATTGCCAGAGTGACAAGGAAAGACAATTGTCAATACACATTTTCGTGCGTTTTTACAGTGGTCTGTGTTGTTGCAGCTATTGTAACTGTAGCATTCAGATTTTGATATGTCTGGAAAACTAAGTGGGGCTCAGGGAAATAAAAAGAAGATCTAGAAAAGTTTGGAAACACTTTTAAAATAAGTTCTTTTTACAACACCTACAATTCAGTCGAACCTGCTGACATTTCAAATAAGCCCACTAAAAGTGAAGGTGTAGGATTTGTGAGTGTGTCAACAAAAGTCATTTGACTGAGTTTTCTACTTTTCGTTGGTTTGTATATACCACGCCTTGACAGCTGCCAAGAACACTTCAAACACTTCAAAATTCTCACAGTTATCTCACTGTATATCCATTGAGACCATCATGCATGCAGTCAGCACCCAGCAACCAAGACACCACAATCAACACCAACACAACACTAGACCGCTACAGACTTTTCCTTGCCACCTCATCACCTCTTCAAAATGAAGCCGTCTTACAAAGGAGCTCTCTTTTTCAACCACCTTCCTGAATACTTGAAAGCCCAAGACCCACAACATCTCAAGAGACAGCTGACTTTGTGGCTCCAGAAGAGACCCTACTACTCAGAGAAGACTTCCTGACCAACAGAACTCTACCACTCCAGAACAGCAACTAATGATGAATACATATATTGCATTGTATAACATATTTTTCTTAAAACCATTTTGACGCATGTACTGTTCTCCATGAATATGTAAATAAAGAATATTGTCTATTGTCTATTGGCTAAGAAAGGGTGATGCACCCTGTCAGCTGGCGGGGAGTCGCTCCGCATAACCATAAATCATATAGTTGGGAGGTACATCAATGAAAGTGGGCTACTACTGCTCGTTTGTTGTGTATCCAAGAAGTTTGATACACTTAGTCAAAGCTCAGTTACCTCTAAAATGATAATGGATGATTCACTTTCAAAAGGCCTGTTAATTGTACTTGCTAGTACCAGGTTCAGAATACATTGGTGTGAAAGATGAACTAGAGCTACGTGCAAATTGTAAAAGTGAATGTTTTGTTTTCCACCAACACTAGTAGACAATGGCTTTCTGTCCGGTAATCGACAAGGTTTGTATGTTGCTTGGATATGTTTCAACATGTTGGTAGTGGTTTTGAATCACAACCTCTCAAAATTCTTTTACCTACAAATTATACATTAGCATAATTAGTCCATCAGGTCTACAGTGAATTACTGCCAAGCCTCTAATGTCATGTGGCAATCACGAATTTACTATTAAAATTAATACAAAATATAATATATACCACTAAGAACACAAAAAACACAAATAAGGACACATAATATTTATAGAGCACGGCCTCACACCCGTCACCTTCTGTTGAAACAACCACCAGCCGCTTGTTTCTGGCTGTCAAACATAATGGACTTGTCTACTCTCTGGCTAGCTCCCTCCCTCATGCAGGAGAGTGGACTCGTCCACCTATGCAAGCGTCTAGTTAGCAAGAAGCACCCCTCAAAAGAGCAGTTTCGATTCCAGAATAAAGTTTCGATTATTCGATATTCAATGCCACCATTATTGATTCCCAATTCTTGAATCAATTGATCAATTCTGATTCAAAACCAATTCTCGATTCATCCTTTGATATCAATTCCTAATTTCAAAACCGATTCTTGATTCTTTCTTTGATTGATGGATTCTCAATTTCGATCCCAAATCCGATTCTTGATTCTTGATTCCCGATCCTTGATTCTGTGGTATTGGAATGCTTTTGACCGATTCTATTCCTCACTTTAGGAATCAAAGGAATCGAGAATTGAGAACCGAATCGATGTAACACTATTTGATTCAGATGTGATGAGTCATTTGGCGAGGGGTATTTCTTGTTTGGTTTTGATTTGTTTGGCAACAAGTCGTGGTCTCTGACAGTGGAGGCCTGTGCAGCTGGGCTGTGCTGGGCATGTAAGTTCCTGTATGTGAGTGAGGCCTGTGCAGCTGGACTGTACTGGGCATGCATGCAGAACAGCTGGTTTGTGAAAGTGCACACTGCAAGAGGGGGAGAGAGGGGTGCAGAGAGATAAGTGGTGAGTCCTTGTGTCCAGGCAGTGTGTGTGTGTGAGTGCTCCAGCAAGTAAGTCAGATTGTGAGTGTGTCTGTGGAGACGGTGGTGACTGGGGAGTCGACACAGTGATTGTTGTGTATAATAATAGTGTTTCTGGGGTGAGTTGACCCGTACCTATTACACTTAGCATATTTAGCTGATATTACCTGATTTGATTGTGGAATTATATAAAATATTAAAGAACTGATCTGTTGTGGCAAGTTTTATATTGAGAGGCCGATCAGATCTGGTTATAGATTTTGACATTGAAATATATAAACAATAATAATTAAATCACGGACCAGTATCTGAATAATATTTTATTGTATTAATATTTTAGTAGCAATATTCTTTTAGGCCTATCAGTAAGTCGAGTTGTTGGGCAGAGTATTTGAGTTTGATTGACAGAGTGACATAATTTGTCTTGAGCCTGTCAAGGCCAGCACCAACTGCATATAGTGGGCAATACATTGAGGCCCCTATATTGATTTTGGTATTAAATATTAGGGATACTTGGCGGTTGTTTGTATTTAAGTTTCAGGTTAGCTAGGTGAATTTTGGGCGTGAGGCCGGTTAATGCATTAGCTGGGCAGTGTAGAGGTCCATTTCACCGGGATAGCGTAGTGGGCTCAGGCCCGTGTGAAAACCATATAATAACACATGCAGAAATAGAACTTGCAGCATACTGGGGACCTGGTTTGTTAGCTGTTATCGGTGGGTATTAGAGACCTCCATGTGCAGGTCACACCAAGTTGGGCTAGTGCAAGCGATAGTTCTGTGTTACTGTGCTACTGCGTGTATTATCTGGTGGTGTGGTGTTTTGTTTACAGAGGTCCTGCCCGTAAATACGGAACCCTGGAATAGTACCCAATAATAGTAGGCTGAGTTGTCTGTGGCAATAATTTATTTGTGCGAGCCAAACTTGTTCTTAGGGCAGGAAAGTTTGTGCATAAATTGGCGCTCGAACAGGGACTTTTGGGTTGTGAGACCTGTACTGGAAGCGCTATAAATGGCGCTTCGGAACAGGGACTTTGGGTTGTGAGACCCTTACCCGGCGCATAAATTGGCCTTCCGGAACAGGACTTTTGGGTTATTAGACCCGTACAGGAAAATAGTACTGGACCGACAGGATTTAATCCAGCTGGGGTCTATTGGCGCGTGATTTGGAGCCACCACAGACCAGCTAAACTTGTTACTTTTAAGTTTGTGAAAATTACACTTGTGCTTTGTTACAGTATTAGATTAAATCTAATTGAGTGATTTAAATAATTTTTTTAAATTGTAAAAGTGTTGAGTGACAAGTGCAATCCTGTTTATGACAGTGTGTGTTTATATTGTTGTTAATATTTCAGAGGCATATTTTGTAAAATTCACACATGCATGTTGGATGTCTATGTTGAGTTTTATCCACAGGGCCCATGACTGAGTTCTGTTGGGCGTGTTAAAACTTGACTGGGGACTTTGTTGAATTTCTCTGATTATATTCGTGGGCAGGTTCAATTTGTAGTTTGGCTTTGAATATTTTCTTGGTGAGGCCCTGATTATATTAGTGGGCAGATTCAAACTTGTTGTTTGACTTAGAATATTTTTTCTTTGTTGAGGCCTTTGATTTCAAATCTTGTTGAGATTGATTGTTGGTGTTTGGTGGCATTTTGGTGCTGGTAGTCTGTTCTTCTGGGGATTTGAAATTTATTTATTTTAAATTCTTATTCGTTATGGCGACTACGGCAGTGACCACATCTATTAGTAGGACACCTATAATGTCGACAGCTTCAACGACATCGAGCTCTGGAGTCGACTTGAGTTGGGGTAGTCCGCGTGACAACAGCGATTTCTCAGATAGCTTAGTCAATTGCAGTGTGAATACCAGCGTCGACGGTCTTCCGCGGCGGCATCGATCACGAGCTCCTGTGGACTCAGCGTCCAAAGTGGTCTGGCTGGAGCCATCTGGGTCTTCGAGATCCGTCCACCGAGCCAAGGGTGGGCTGGATATCACGATTTGTCCAAGGTAGAGCTGACCAAGGAGATGGGCGTTTGCGGCTTGGAGACTTTTGGGAAGTCTCTGAGGATTTGAGGCATCGTTTCTCTACGTTTTGGAAAAGGAAGTGGGCAAGCAGAAGAGCATGAACCAGCGGCGGGAAGGTCAGGGCTCTGCTCACATTCAGTGGCATCAAAAATTCAGCAGCAGTACCCTCCGGTGTTTCAGGGTATTCAAGACCCAACACCGTGGAGCAGGAGGTGACGGAGGACTGGTCATGGAACTGGGCAGAGCTGGAAAGTATGAAGTGTTAGGGCTTCCGCCCGAATGCTGACTTTGAAACTCTTGAACGTGACATGCGTTGGTTGGGGTGTCCCAGAGAACGTCTGCCGGTTGGTGAACTTGAAGGCGGCCAAGTTGTCAGAGGCCCCGGCTTGGATGGGATGGGGATACCTGTGGAGTCCCTCAGCTGCTTTCCAGTTGGAGACTCTACACCTACCTCAGTGGGCATGTCCAGAGGCCGGAGGTTGGGTTGAAGTCTGGAGCACAGGGATGTTGGAAGGACCGATTCCATTTCAATTGTAATCTGGTCAGGAAGTGGGGTCTGAAGTTTGATGGACGGCGGGATCCAGTGTCTTTTATTGAAAGGCTGGAGGAGCTGATGGAGTCATACTCTGTGTCAGTAATGACATATTAAAGGCCATGCCGAGTTGATGCATGGACAGGCACTGTTGTGGTACAGGAACAACAAGAACTCTTGTTCAGCTATGATGGGTTTTAGTTGGCAGTTAGATCCAGTTCTTCCACCAGGCTACAGGGAGAATGGAGGCTGAAATGGAACCCACCCAGGGGAGTCAGGAGCGTTCGAATTTCTTGACTGCCATTCTTACCCTCATCAGGCGTGGCGGTACCATGTCGGGCAGAGGGGACGTGTGTACTTACTCTAATATGCTGCGGAGTATAAGTTGTGTGGTTCGGCGTCAAGATTTCAGTTCTTTGGAGGTTTTATGGAAAGGGCTGAGGGTTCTGAGACCTACTTGAGGTAGTTGCTCGTCCACCCCTCCACCATCGGTAGCTGGTTTCTGGCGCCTACACAGCACCACAGGAGGCGGAGCGTCGCCTGGATGTGTCCACAGTTGAGAATGCCAGGACAAGGTCTCGGAGAACGCCTCTTGGCGCAAATCTTGGATGGGTAGAGGAAAGGAGAGACCCTTCTAGGAACGAACAGCGGTCTAGGGCGATTCAATGGGAGTGAGGACAGCTCAGATAGGAAGTCAGCGGTTGGGAGGCTTGTTAGCCTGGTGCGTCAGGGCACTCAGCAAGGAGCTAGGTCTGCAGACCCGAGGAGGCGTCAGCTGCTTCAGGTGCAGTGAAGTTGGGCACTATGCCATAACTGTAAGAAATGCGAGTTGAAGTGTTTTGGCTGTGGTGATTGGGTGTTACGGTCAGACAGTGTGGTTGTCGGTCGGAAAACGACAGGCCGCTCAGGAGCAGAGGTCACCGAGGCGAAGAGCAACAACCAGGGCGACCCGAAGAGTGGAGTAAATGGCTGAACATAAGAACTTTGTGGGAAGTGTTGCTGGGTCAGCGAGGTGTGCAGAAACCGCCCTTTCGTTGAGGTTGAGTTGTTTGGGAAAACCACCGGCGCTGTTGGATACAGGATCTGTGGTAAACCTGGTCAGTAGCAGGGTGGCAGAGCACTTGGGGCAGAAAGGCTTAGTGCAAGCAGCGGGCGGCGTCCTTACGGTTGGCTGATGGTTCCAGATCACGGGTCAACAGTGAGAACTGCTTGGAAGCATTGGTGGGAAGCCATGGGTGGGGAGGCTGTTGGTCCCTACTCTCACTGCAGATGTTGTCATAGGTGTTTGGACATCAGATACCTAGGTCTGGTGGAGTTTAGACATGAATCGATGGGAGAATGGCGCAGGCGTGAGTCCCTCCAATGTTGGCTGCAATGAGGTTATTGAAGGATCCCACTGATGGAAGTTCGAGTTAGCCACCTTGGGGCGAGGAGGAGGCGATTATGGAGGAGTCAGTGTGGATCGAACACCTGCTCTTGGGCGTGGCCTGAGAGCCCAGAGTGGTCCGCTTTGCATTTGTCCCGAACCAGGAGGCGGCTGGGGGTTTCTGGATGTTGAACTCGCTGTTTGATTCGGTTCCTGGGAAAACTCACTTGGTGGAGCCGAGATACGACTGCGGGAGGGGCTGTTCCTATCAGCAGCAATCCCAAGAATCCTGCGATGTGGGATGTCATCAAGAAGGAGGGGTGTGCTCCTTTGGCTCAGACTTGGACCGCCTGCAGAAAGGTGGTAGTTTGTTTTACTTTATTTCCTGAACTAGGGTCTTTTCTTTTTTTTTCTCTTCTTTTCTTTTATTCCCGAAGTCGGAGGGATGTGATGAATCATTTGGCGGGGGTATTTCTTGTCTGGTTTTGATTTGTTTGTGCAACAAGTCGTGGTCTCTGACAGTGGAGGCCTGTGCAGCTGGGCTGTGCTGGGCATGTAAGTTCCTGTATGTGAGAGTGAAGGCCTGTGCAGCTTCCACCATACCTAGGAATTAGTAACCCTTATAAAGGTATAGTTGTTATTTAGAAAAATTATGAGTTCATACAAATATTCTTCAAAATCCAAGCCTGAAATTATTGTGCTCAAATAGAAAAGTGTTTCAAAACACTAAATAGTAGAGGGGACAAGTTCTAAATTTTAGGAATTTATCAGGAAATGTTTTTTCTGGTAAATCAAGCAAAGATTATTTCAGAAATTTTCAAGACGGAACATATGCTCTCTTAAAAGATCCCTTGTAACTCTTCCGAATATTTGAAAACAACAATAATCTGATACATGAACGCTTCACGATGATCAAAATCCCTAAATCAAAACGTTCTTTCTGTCCACCTTTATTAAACAGGTTAGCAGAGTTCAACTCTGTAGACATTGTTCTTACTAATGTCAAAGTCTTCCCCAGCTAATAAATTATTCCTGTTTAATAAATTTACTGTTTATACAAATTAAGACCAATAATGCCTGTAATGCACGTACAATTATTTAAATGTAATAAAACAGTATGGTGAAAGTAAAAACACTAACCTGCCAGGTTAGATACACGACAAGTGTATTGTCCACCATCTTCAGGTCTAGCTTCCGATATTTTTAAAGATTGGCCTCCATCTTTCAAATTATAATTGGTATCGTCTGCTCTTTCATTTTACTAAACTCATTGGAATGTCATCCTGCCGAACAAAATATATTTTATCTTTAGTTTTACTTTAAAAACCATGGTGATGATAAACAGCCCTAATTGATAGTAAAACCAAACATTCCTTCAAAATCATTGCGGAGTTCTAGCAAATCATTTTTTTTAACTGGTACAAAGTAGCTCATAAACTAAAATTTACTTTGCAACAAAAATGGTTAAGTAAAGGAAAAACAGGACTTTTCCAGCCACTTCCGGAGAAAACTACTCTAACGTTTGGTAGTTAAACTCCACCGTCTTCAGAGGACTACACTAATCTAGGAACTACATTTAATTAATATCTTAACAAGCACTAACCTAGGACTATTCCAACCAATATTTTACAATAGCTACATCATGAAAATTGATGGCTTGTCAAAATACAATTACAAATATGGACAAGTAAAACAAGGACACGTTATAGAGATAAAAATACATGTTAGCCTTAACATACAATCAAGCTGAAAAAACAAATAGCTGAAAAACACAGAGATGTGGTAGTAGTTATTAGTGAAAGGATCTCCCCAGACTCGGACCACGAACCTCGCTCACTAGGGGGCAGCACTAACTAACATCCCGTGGTTAGTTGACAGCCCGGTCTGAAAATGAGTGGAGGGGCGGGTTGGGGAAGTTTGGGAGCACAGCCGACGGGAGGGAGGGTTTGATGTTTCATGGGAAAGACACATAAAACATATATCATGAAAACAAGAAAATATAACATTGCTAAGGCCTAACTGTATTTAGTGTGGTCTCCATGCTTCGCTCACATGGTTCAGTTCTGAGACGTGTATGTGTGTGTTAGTTCAGTCTATTTCTGAGGGTCATTGGGTGTGTTCTGGGTTTTATGTTATCTGTTATGACTTTCTGGCTGAAATTGTTTGTTTTGAAAATGGGTTTAAGCATAGGTATCAGAGGGCTAACTTCTATACTACTTTGGCTAATGGGATTGTCATTTAGTTTTATCAAAGTTCCCTCTACAAATTTTCTTTTGTAAAAATGTGTTTCATGGTGGAGATTTAACGTTATTGAAGTCAAAAGTGTGTTCATGATCCCATGCGTGTTTGCTAATTTTGAAGATGTGGTTTCTTCATATTTTAAATTCTTTTGTGTTGTTCGTTAAAGTAGCGTCTGTAAAGAGCTTGGTTTCCTATATATTCCCTATCACATTCACAGCGAATGCTGTAAGCGCCAGTTTTGAGGATTGTTCCTCATTTTTAGGTTTAGTTTTACAGAGGTGTTGTCTAAGTGTATTTTGGGTTTTAAGCAGTTCTTATGTTAAACTTCTAGCTACTCTTCTTATTTTTTCTGAAACTTTAGGTTATATGGTATGCTTATGTATGCATTAGGTTTCTCAGTTGTGGTGTCCTGTTGTGTTTTTATGTCTTGGCAAGCGCATTTATTTATAGTTTTAGCTGGATACCATTGATTTTAAGGTCTTGTGATATGTTTCCTATTTCTTTATCCAAACTGAATTTATCTTGGAACTGATTTGGCCCTATCAAACAAGGAAAGGCTACCCCTTCTTTAACTGATGTGGAGTGATTGAGTTGAAATTTAGTACCTGCCAGTGTGTGTTTTCCCTGTGTACGAGAGGTTTTCAAAGTTCATTTTCTCTTACTACTTTAACATCTAGAAATGGAGTGTGTTGTCTGTTTCTTTTTCTACTGTTAGTTTATTGTTGGTGAGGTGTTGTTTAGGGTGTTTTAGTGAAGTTGTCCAGTTCTTCATCGCCATGACTCCAGCCATGACTTCAATAAGCCAAAAACTGCGTTTACAGCATTAAGCTGTGAATGTGATAGGAATATATAGGTGAAACAAAGCCCTTTACAGAGCGCCTTACTTGAACACAAAAGAATTTAAAATATGAAGAAACCACATCTTCAAAATTAGCAAAACAACATGGGATCATGAACACACTTTTGACTTCAATAACGTTAAAATTCTCCACCATAAACACATTTTACAAAAGAAAATTTGTGGGGAACTTTGATAAAACTAAATGACAATCCCATTAGCCAAAGTAGTATAGAAGTTAGGCCCCTCTGGATACCTATGCTAAACCCATTTTCAAAACAGTAAATTTCAGCCAAAGTCATAACAGATGCATAAAACAGACACATTCAAACTGAACAACTAACACACACATACGTCTGGTATTTAACGCCCATGTGGCAACATGTTCCACCTAACCAGAAACTTAACTTTAATTTTCTTTTTTCATGATATGTTTTTAATGGCTCAATCCCTGAAAAATTACTCGTTGGAGCATCAGGCTTTGGTAAGCCATAAAACCGAACGAACTGCGGTGACCCTACGGTGAATAGTGCTAGTCGGTTAAATTCGGTCGTGGGGTAGTCCTTTCAATTAATAACTTGCGCATATCTGTTTTTTCAGCTTTATTTTTCAGCTTGATTGTTGAGGCTAACGTAGTTTATCTCTTAACGTGTCCTTGTTTTACTTGTCCATATTTGTAATGTAATTTGACAAGCCATCATTTTCATGATGTAGCGCTATTGTAAAATATTGTTGAATAGTTTAGGTTAGTGCAGTTAGATATTAATAAAATGTAGTTCTAGATGGTGTAGTCCTCTGGCGATTTCTAACTACCGGCGACCAGGGTAGTTCTGAGATGGCTGGAAAAAAGTCTTTCTTACTTTAATACTCTCGCCACTATTATGAACTTTCAAACTAACATAGACTCAGTACGGACCGAACAAGACTTAGGATAAGGAAACTAGAAAACTTAAGATTAAGCTAGCTAGAACCAACCACGTCACTTTCCTAACTAAATGTAAAAGAAGGCCTGATTCTAATGGCCTCAACCTGAAATCACCTTATAATAGTTTTAAAGCTAAGAAAATAGTCACAGCCAGTAAAAACTCCTTCAAGATAGACTAAACTTTCACTTAAGAAATAAATCACATCTCCATGAACAAATTGATACAGAAATTTTGAGTCTTTCAAATCTCATAGGCCCAGACTTTGAAAACATGCTTAAACGTCTAGACAGTACAGCTTCTTGACAGTGAAAATTTAAAGCAACACACTCAAAAAACTCCAAAACTTAGAAGCCGCTAATAGTGAAACCAAAAACAACACGGTCTCTAGGCTAGTATCGCGGCGGGTCAGGTAGCAGACGAAGCCGCGCCACCAGTCTAGCGGTCGTTAACCTGTCTAACAAAGAGCTGAATTCCAGCGAGTCCCTTGTTCTTTCTAAAGGTCTAAATTTTTCCATAGCCCCTAAACAAGTAAATGTGCTGGATTTCATTACTGGGATTGAGTCTGCCGTTCCTCAGTTGACAGAGGAATTGGCGGACCAGTTCAGGTGTGAAGCCAGTGCAGCACTAAAAACATAAAACCGCCTAAACAAAACCTATCAAGGATGAACACAAAGCAATAAAACTCTAAAATCTGATGACACAATTAAAATTCTCCCAGCAGACAAAGGTAATGCAACCGTAGTCCTGAATAATAAAGATTATGATTTAAAAATAGAAGACGTTCTCAAAGCAGGAAAATACACTCCTTAACAAAGACCCCACTAAGACATTTGAAAATAAAATAGAAAGGACACTAAGAAAGCATAAACAATATTTCAAGGATGAAACTAGATCAAAACTAACCCCACCACTCCAAAACACCTCACATGTACGGTCTTCCTAAAATACACAAACCTAATGTCCCACTAAGGCCCATTGTAAGCTCAAAAAACTCTCCCAGCCGTGAACTGTGCAGACACCTTTTACCAATACTAAAACCATTAGCAGGACAGTCAGACTCACGTGTAGTAAACTCTAAACACTTTGTAAACCTCACCAAAGACATGCAACTAACAAAAGATGACAGATTGGTCAGTTTCGATGTTGAAAGTTTGTTCACTAACATCCCAGTCCATGAAACACTACAAATAATTGAAAATAGACTAAATAGTGACCCTAACCTAAAAAATAGAACCACTCTACCAGTAAACGTGATAATGGAATTGCTAAAACTTTGCACCGATGTAACTATTTTGAGCTAAATAATAGAATTTCATGGGATGAAGGAATGGCCATGGGGTCACCACTATCACCTGTCTTTGCCAACATCTTCATGGAAGAGTTCGAAAAAAAGCCATAAACACCTCGAACTTCAAACCGAGGTGTGGTTGAGATACGTTGATGACACTTTTGTTATCTGGAGTCATGGCGATGAAGAACTGGACAACTTCACTAAACACCTAAACAACACCTCACCAACAATAAAACTAACAGTAGAAAAGAAACAGACAACACACTTCCATTTCTAGATGTTAAAGTAGTAAGAGAAAATGAACTTTTGAAAACCTCGGTTACAGGAAAAAAACACACACTGGCAGGTACTTAAATTTCAACTCTAATCACTCCACATCAGTTAAAGAAGGGGTAGCCTTTTCCTTGTTTGATAGGGCCAAATCAGTCTGCCAAGATAAATTCAGTTTGGATAAAGAAATAGGAAACATATCACAAGACCTTAAAATCAATGGGTATCCAGCTAAAACTATAAATAAATGCGCTTTGCCAAGACATAAAACACAACAGGACACCACAACTGAGAAACCTAATGCATACATAAGCATACCATATATACCTAAAGTTTCAGAAAAAATAAGAAGAGTAGCTAGGAAGTTTAACATAAGAACTGCTTTTAAAACCAAAATACACTTAGACAACACCTCTGTAAAACTAAACCTAAAATGAGGAACAATCCTCAAAAACTGCGTTTACAGCATTCGCTGTGAATGTGATAGAATATATAGGTGAAGCCCTTTACAGACGCGTATAACGAACACAAAAGAATTTAAAATATGAAGAAACCACATCTTCAAAATTAGCAAAACACGCATGGGATCATGAACACACTTTTGACTTCAATAACGTTAAAATTCTCCACCATGAAACACATTTTACAAAAGAAAATTTGTAGAGGAACTTTGATAAAACTAAATGACAATCCCATTAGCCAAAGTAGTATAGAAGTTAGGCCCCTCTGGATACCTATGCTTAAAACCCATTTTCAAAACAGTAAACAATTTCAGCCAGAAAAAGTCATAACAGATAACATAAAACCAGAACACACAATGACCCTCAGAAATAGACTGAACTAACACATACGTCTCGTAACTGAACGCATGTGAGCGAAGCATGGAGACCACACTAAATACAGTTAGGCCTTAGCAATGTTATATTTTCTTGTTTTCATGATATATGTTTTAATGTGCCGCTTCTCCCATGAAAACATCAAAACCCCCCTCCCCGTCGGCTGTGTGCCTCAAACTTCCCAACCCGCTCCCCTCCACTCATTTTCAGACCGGGCTGTCAACTACCGACCTACGGGGATGTTAGTTAGTGCGTGCCCCCCGTAGTGCGAGGTTCGTGGTCCGAGTCTGGGTGAGATCCTTTCAATTAATAACTACTTACCACATCTCTGTGTTTTTCAGCTATTTGTTTTTCAGCTTGATTGTATGTTAAGGCTAACATGTAGTTTTATCTCTATAACGTGTCCTTGTTTTACTTGTCCATATTTGTAATTGTAATTTTGACAAGCCATCAATTTTCATGATGTAGCGCTATTGTAAAATATTGGTTGGAATAGTCCTAGGTTAGTGCTTAAGTTAAGATATTAATTAAATGTAGTTCCTAGATTAGTGTAGTCCTCTGAAGACGGGTGGAGTTTCTAACTACCCGCGTTAGGAGTAGTTTTCTCCGGAAGTGGCTGGAAAAGTCCGTTCTTTCCTTTTACTTAATTGCTCTCCGCCACTATTATGAACTTTCAAACTAAAAATGGTTATCTATTTTGTTAATTTGAGCTGATTTTAGAATAGCTTTAGAACTGGGCGAGTTCTTGTTGCTGACACTTGCCCAACTAGCACGTGTAAGACCTCTTCAATTTCAAGGTTACGGGTGCAATTTTACATTGAATGAACTATTATTTTACATCTAATGAAAAACAATTGAACATGCAATAAAATCGCTGGGTTGGAGAACCCTGGCCCAGATATTTTTAGTATCGATGTACACTTATATTTAAGTATAAACACTATAGGACCAAAAGGAAGTTTAACTGATTACCTTAAGCCAAACAATAGAGGAGTCAGCAGGTACTTTGTTTGATTGGGCATATCAGAATTCAGAGTTTGATTCAAAACTTCAACTCTATCCTTCATTGTGTCCCACAGCAACTGGTGGTACTGAAAAATATACACATGTGTAGCCATTAATTAATACTGTAGCCTGGTTTAAAAAAACACAAAATATCAGAATCAGAATCAGAATCAAACATCTTTATTTCATTGTACAATACATACAAAAATAGTGTCATGTCTAATGTACTAGTAACAAACACAAATAAATAACAAAGAAGTTAACAATGAAGAACATATCCTATATTAAATATTTTAAACTAAAAGTATTTAAAACTAACACACTTTTAACTTGAAACAAGGTATTCGTCTAGTGTGAGTAATGACTTTTATTTAACAGATATTTCTTAACTAAATGTCTAAAACATTTTTTCTCCACATTACTTTTTATTAATTGTGGCAAAAGATTAAAACTGTGATCCCATATGAAATGCTTTTAGTGTAAAAGACAAATGGTGATCTGGAATGTTTATTAAATTTCTATTTCTTGTATTATGAAAGTGACAGTCGCCTCTAAGATTAAATTTGTGTAACTGATCTGATATAAAATAATACAGTCTAAAATATATTGATCATATACCATAAGAATGTTCAATTCAGAGTTTTTCTTAACTGACTCTATCCCCCAGGTTTAACAAAATTCTTAATGCTTTCTTCTGCATTACAAATTTTATCAGGTTTTCTTTGAAGTGCCACCCATTATATGGCTAAACCATAGGCAAAGTGTGAGTGCATTGAGCAAAATAAATTGATCTTAAAGTTTCAAAACTACATAAAAATTTCATTCTTCTTAGAACGTACAACCCAGAGACATTTTTACTAATTATCTTTTCCACATAGAATTCCAACTTAATTATTATCTATTTCCAGCCTAAAAATTTTGTGTGATTAATTTTTTCAATACAGTTTGATCTTTGATATCAAATTGGGAACATTTTATTTTGTGCTGTTGAAAAACTATGTAATTTGTTTTGCTAGTGTTCAAGAACAGGCTATTGTGCATAAAATAATTGTTAATACTTTTAATTGCTCATTACTTGCCATTTCAAGGATGGGGTAATTAGCAGCCGACATAACAAGATTTGAATCATCCACGCATATAAAACTAATTGACTTTTTGAGCCATTAATGTTGTTCAAAATTGAGGGCATCCCTGGATATAGCAGAGAAATAACAGTGGCCCAAGAATGAACCCTGTGGAACACCATATCTAACCGTAGAAATATCAGATTTATGTTTAATTACGTTTTATCAATTGTGGAAGTAATCTCAACGTGAGTTCTATTTGACAAATAAGACCTAAACCAGTTCAATGAAATCTTTTCCCATAGCCTAAGTTTTCCTCCACAAGAAGTTTGTGGGAAATACTGTCAAGCTTTAGACAGATCCATAAATATTCAACAACCTTTTCCCCTATCGATTGAATTTATTATAGATTCACAGAAATCCAACAAAGCTGTGGTTATAGACTTTCCTTTTTGAAGCCATGGCTGGTCATCGAACAAATTATTATTCATTAAGTGATCAACTAATGGCTTGTACATCACTCGTTCGTAAATCTTTGATAAAGATGGTAATACTGATACAGGTCGGTAATATTAATTTCTGTTCTTTCCCCTTTTTAAAAATTGGAACAACCTTAGATACTTTTAAACTGTCAGGAAATATACCAGATAGAACTGTTTATTAAATGAGTTAAAACTTTTTAACAATGGCTTCCCTACATATTTAATTAGTTTCAGAGGAACCTCATCATGCCACTTGATGATTTATTTTTAATGACAAAATAATATTTTCAATTTCTTTTTTCTGTTACTGGCTCACATCTAAGGTTTGATATTGAAACAGTATTAATATTTATTACGTGTTGTAGAAGACTTTTTGGTGAAGAGATTGGACGTCCTCTAATTACATTTACAAAATAATCGTTGAATTTATTTGATATACACTGCGGATTTGAAATGACATTGTCATTAATGTTAAAGTGTGTGAATATATCTCCCAAATGATTTGGAATTATTACCTGTTCTCTATTTATTATCTCCCACGTTTTTTTTGTTTATGTTTGTGATTTCTTAATTTGTTCATCAAAAAATGATTTTTAGCTGTTATTAATTTATTTTTAGGGGTGTGCAGGGCCCCGAAATTTCCAGGTCAGGTCGGGCCGGCTTGAGTCTCAGGTCGGGCCGATAATTGAAGGCTTTTATTCGGGCCGGGTCGATATTGTGTATTTGTTTTGTTGTCGTGAGTGTGCACTTCTGGTGGAATAAGATAAGGAACTAGTAGCTGAGCAGTTAAAAGTAAACAACCTCTCCCCTACTTCCGTTCTGAGTGCATTTTCAATGGAGGCCAGCCATTGTCAGGTTGGCTGATATTGCCAGATAACGATCTCAGACAGAACCAAACATCCATTTGTACTTGTACTAGATCCTTCTTGCTTGCAACATCGTATTTTTTATTGTTCTTAAACCTTTTTAATTTACTGTAATTCAAAACTAGTATAAATGCTGTAAACACATTATTTGTCAACTGAAATTCAACATATAGTGAAATGAGATGACATAAGTAAATAACAAACACACACTACACTCTCCTCAAAGCCCCATCCCACTGTACTACATGCGTGCACAGAAAATGATGTGATTGGTTATGTAACCCAGCCCTATGTGGTTGCCTGGCAACAGCTAATGACACCTACTGATGGGGTAACTGCCTTGCACAAAAACCGGGCACCTGCCCTCCACTTCCTGTTTACACATTGCAGCTCGTGTCTTCCCTCTCTGTTGTCTGTGCCAATGCTCCCCTTGTATTTCATTTTCCTTGTCCTTTCCACCTGTCTTCTGTTTCTTGCCTTCACCCCTCATCTCTGTTTGCTAGTAGTAACAGTCTCATTCCCTTCTCTCTCACTCCTTCACTAACAACCTCATTGTGATTTACGATCCTTTTGTGATTCATACTCCGACTCTCCCAACTGATTTGGCAATGTTTGGGGCTAAGTGAGTCAGTGTT
Organism: Matsumurasca onukii; assembly: GCA_018831715.1. NCBI lineage: Eukaryota > Metazoa > Arthropoda > Insecta > Hemiptera > Cicadellidae > Matsumurasca > Matsumurasca onukii. The sequence continues at coordinate 52,850,997 of CM032059.1, read as the reverse complement.
ATTCATTGTTAATGGGTGAGGGTGAGTGGGTTATGTAATAGTTGTGATGTACTTTGAGATTTTTTATTTTAAAACTGCGTTGTGTTGTGTAGATCAACACACGACAAAGAACCACAAACAACCATTGATCGTAAACAAAATAATTTGATTGAAGAAACTCAATTTTAGTTAATATGTATAATACTGGCCTCAATTAAAATAATACTTTAAAAATACTTTTACACTTGGTAGTTTTCATCAAAAACATTGATTTTAGTGTAAAAAGATGAAGCAAGCTGAAGTCACGTTAAGCCCTTGGTCCTTGTATTTCCATTGGTCATTGGGCTATTAATTAATGATTAACTAAGGAAGAGATGGCCTGGTTTGTAACAAGACTACACACCTCATAACTCATTACTACCACTCATCACTCATCCTTCAAAACATATTTGCCTTAAAACCCCTCATGAAGAGTCGTCCAGTCACGGTATCTAAATAGTGATTTAGCGATTTAATGAATTACACAAGATATGCTGCAAAATTGATTCTAATTCCATAACTGACTTGAAATCCAGTGGAAACCATTATCAGTTAGTCTTCCCCACATCTGTTATATTCTAGTGTCTCCATTTTGTTTTTAACTTTTCCCTTCTCAAGATGACATTTCTTCCCTTTGCATTTTGTAGTCCAATTGATATAAAAGGTGAATTATTGTTCTCTACTGACATGCCTTCTTTTCTTCTTTATTCACTCTCCTTGAGGGCTTACACAGCAAACCTGTTAGTATTGTGCTCCTACCTCTCCTGAACAGTGTAATGTGGCTACAAGGTGTGGTGTTACAAGGTGATTAAAGAACATCATTCATTACTCATTCAAGTAATTTAGATCATCTTGTATGGATAGCAACTTTTGAAACACCCTGTCGTAAACAGTTTTACAACGTCAAAATAATATAATAAATAATATGTTTTTTTACGTTGACCCGACCCGAAAAAAGCCCGAAGCCCGAGGGCCAAAAAAGACCGACCCGACCAATTTTAAAATGCTGGCCCGTGCACTATATATTTTACATATGCTATATTTCTTGTTTTACTATAGTTTAACAATCCATTATCACCTGCGGTTTCGTGTTTTAACAAGTCAACAATTTCATTTGCTCCAGAATCAATTCCTCACTAATCAATTATTTTCTTTTGTTTATGTTTAAATATTTTTTTAACTAATTTTTTGGAAAGACTAAATTAAAATTGTACAAAAAATATATTATTAAATACATTAAACTTATCTTCTACATTGGATAAAAATACATTCAACCAGCTTTCCTTAGATAATAAACTATTAAATACACTCATATTGTTTTCGGAAAAATCCCTACATTCAATATGGCAGATTCTTTCTGGATTTATGAGACTCGGGAAATCGTTAATTCTAAATTTGCCCATCATGGTCCGAAGAGCAGTTACCACTCCCTGTTATTTTAATCAAATTTGGTTCACATTAGTTAAAACATTATCAATAGCTGTTGAAGTTGTTGAAGTAATTCTCGATGGAAATCCACCAAATAATAAACCAGTAGCTCTTAATAATGTTTTGAAATGTTGGACGTCAGGTGTATTACAAAACATTAATATTGAAATCACCTATGATAAAAAATGTTTATGATCTTTTAAAGCCACCAAAACTTCTATTAATTTGTCCAATCAGGTTAAAAACTCTAAGTTTTCAAATTGGGGTTTCGATAAATTCCAGCAAGAACAAACTCTAAATTGTTTATTTTAAACTTGGCTAGGCAGCATTCAAAAAGTTTATCCTCAATTATTTGTTCAATATTTTGCAGCTTAAATTGGTTTACCTTTTAAATTCTTTCATGACAATATCGCCACACCCCACCTGATGTTGTGGTGCGACTATATTCAGATGTAATGACAAATCCGTTTAAATTGAACCGTTCTAATTCCCAATTTTTCATATTATGCTCTGATAAAACAACAATGTTTGGTTTTACTTGTTCCAATACTATATTTCAAGATTATTTCTTACAGATTCTAAATTTTGAATATTTTGGTGAAAAATCGAAAGATAATTTGCTGGTAGAATTTTTGAGTTATTTGCAAGATTTAGCGATATAAATTTAGGTGGGTGGGCTGTCAGTAAAGAGTTTAAATTACAGTTTTCTGAGGATTTTTCCAAATATAGTGATTTACAGATTTGCAGTTGTCTAAATCATACTACGACTAATATTTACAGGGCAGCCCATCAACACTTTCACATTCACTGCTATTACTCTGCTTTTTACACTGATGTTGGTTGACTTCGCACAGAATGTTGATGGGCGTTGGGGTGTTGCAGATATTGGTGCTATGATGTGAATACATACCAGATTCACTTGCATCTCCTCCTGGCAGCATTCTTTGATCAGAAATCCGTTCTGCGAAGATGTGTGTTAATCCCTTGTCGAGATGACTTACAGATGTTATGTTTCTTTTCTTTTCTGTTAGATTTATTTCTTGTCATTTTTAAAGTAATCAGAAATCAGAAATTTTTATTGTCGTTAAAACATTTTTTCAAGTGCAATGGACAACGTCAATACGGATCAAAGTATTTCAACATAAAGAGTTATTTTTACAGTCTAAATATATTCCTAACATCTTTACAAGATATTATCAGTTACAAGACTTGCAAAATTGTTATGGCTATATTATGTACATTAATAACCATATAAATACTGTTTGATACATTATCACAATTAAATATAATTAATAAATAACAATCAACAATAAATAACAAATTAACAAT
>CM032059.1:52823414-52848122 GCA_018831715.1 Matsumurasca onukii | reverse complement strand
GCGGTACTAACCATGGATACGCGTACTAAGTACAACGACATCACGCAACGCGCCTTTCAGCGGCCTTGCAACGGCTTGCTTTGATGGGTTCACTTTTTTGTATAATGTGTGTTTATTTTAACAAGGCCACCATTGAGACTCATAAACTAAGTTTAAAAGGGAAAATTACCTAGTTTTGTCCCAGTGTATTAAAAAAAGTACGATATAAACCTTTAGATGGCCACCATTTTTCCAACACGGTTCTGTTAATCAACGATAAAAGGCTTTGTCCTGACTGGACTGACTGACTCACTCACTCATCATCGCCGAGCCAAACTACAAGGCCTAAAGAGTTGAAACTTTACCCTGTTTGTGGTAGCCCAAACCACCCACCAGAGAAACGGTTTTGTAAAATTTGAATTAAGGGCTTTGAGGTGAATTAAGCAAAATTGGGTCGTGTACGTCTGAAACATTTGACCGCAAGCACCCAAACGAGTGATCCGATCTTCAATCTGATGAAAATCTTAGTGGCTGAAATTATCCAAGTTTTTATATCAAACATTGTATCTCTAAGTTTACGAGTTATTGAGCAAAATGTAAAAATCATCACTTGGCCCAGTTTCCACACGCCCTTCAACCCTCCTATGACCCCCTTCTATCCAGTTGCTGCCTCTGGGTAGGTAACAAATTTCAGATAACGATGTCCATGTACTATTTAGGCCTATAGAATACTTTATTTATTCAACGTTTATCCAGACTAAGATACGTATCTGTATTGAAACAGTGCATACGATGCCTCGGACACTGTTCTAGAATGGTTATAGGTTCAAATTCTTCAATACTGCACCTGTACTAAATTTCAATACGGCAAATTAAGAATTCTAAAGATGTATCGAATGATTATTTGTAATTTCTACATGCTGAATTAAAAGTATAAGCATTGGTGGGCTGCTGGTGTCAAATTTAAAAGTCTAATGCTTTATGTTTTATAAAATTATCCATAAGATGACTATTAAGTAAAACAGTTTTACGGCAGAACGTACCATTTGACGAGATACGAGTACACTCACGATTCAGCTTATTACAACAGCAATACTGTTTTAAAACATTTTCCACAAGGCATCTTCAAAGATATATTATAATTAGCAGGTCTAACTTAATTTTTTGGAACAAATTAATTTTAAAATATATTTTGCGCCCAGCCTAACTTTAATCTATTTACATAAAATAAGACTTTTATCCGTACATTGCAATGAATCCACTGGTGGTTATTTGCGTTTATATACTTTGCAAAAACCGAAACTGCATGGCGCGTAAAAACTCCTGTCTGTTTGTCCGTCTGTAACGTTTTTAAGGCATCTTAAACCGCTTATAACTCAAAATCGGCTGAAGCTATGGGGCGAAACTTCTGTTTATGGTTTAGCTTATTACGCAGTGTGTCTAACTATATTTTATAGTTTTATACCCATACAACTAACAAAATAAATGGTTTGGCACTAAAGTGGGAACTTAACACGCTTTAAAGTTATCTAACCACTTATAACTGGAAATCGCCTGAAAATATGGTATTGAAACTTTCATGTTTAAGGTTTAACCCATTACGCAGTAAATGTCTATTTTGTATCCAAAACGTCTACAAAATAAATATATGAGGGACCAAAGAGGGCACTAACACGTTTTTACGGCCTACTGACCGATAATAACTGAAAATCTGCTGAAGTATGGTGGTAATGAAACTTTGTTTAAAGGTTTAACCCATTACGCCGTATATGTCTTTAGCTTTCCTTTTACAATATGGGTACCCACTAAGAAAGAATCTTTCTAAATTAAAAAAAATTTAGATGAGTTTTGGGGTTGAATTTATTGAAAACTACCTCGTGAATTTTTCACTTTGACACATTCAGAGCACTGGGAATTTCTTCCCTTAGACATTCAGAGCACTGGGAAAAATTTCCTCACTTCCACATTCAAGGCACTGGGTAAAAAATTAAATACTTGAACTGTGTGCGATAAACGCACCAAATTTTACAGGCCTTTCAATGGTCTATAAACTACTTTTCTAATTAGTTGTGGTCCGATAGCGCCATTGGGTGCACCAGTTAGTGTTAGTAGAACGGATATTGCAGGATACATGCTATCGTTGAAAAGGTATTTTTAAACACAAACAGCGTCGAAAAACAGCATTTGGGAAATTGCCAATCAAAGGTTATTGTTTCTATGTCAAACATTTTAAGTTTTGAATCTATAGCTACTTTTGATCGAATAGTTTGTTGAAAAATTAAGTTGCAGGATCGTTTTGGTAAAAAATTCATTTAACGATATACAACTTGCCGCAGTTTTAGTCTATAATGGCTGGGGCATTTGTATTGGGGAGGTGGAAACGCTTTTCACTCCACACTGTCTGCAGAACAGCCGCCTCAACGTACCTCGCGCGTGTAACTGTGGTTAAATCCAGTGAATCAAAAGAACAATCACTACCTTCTGTCCATATATTTGAATACACTGTTTCTAAAACCAACCAAGGTATGAGAATTCAGACGCAATTAAACTAATTTGACATAGTATTGGTTCAGCACAGAAAATGGGAATTTTGTTTTAGACTACTAGAACGCTGGCACCTATAATTAAGCCGCATCAGCAAAAGTTCCTGACCATTTTGACTTTATTTATTATCGTTGGCACTTGCCAGCTTCATGCTACAATTATTCTACTTACCTGTGGCATTTTGTTCCTTCTCTTCTGTTCCACGGTCAATGCCTTAACCACCACCCGTGGTAATAGATCACAAAGCGGTAAGTTTGGCTAAAGCGAGGTAGGTAAGCTGAGTAAATTAGAGCTAAAATTAGTGATTTAGTGTAACAAATGTAACGAAAATTTGTTTTTTATTCATTGCAACGACGCTTTAGCGCTTTGCTGCGGTTGTTTGGTTATGTGTTAAACCTATAAATGGTGAACCATGGGAAACAGTACACTAATTTACCAACAAAAAAAAAATTGTTTTTTAGAACATTTAAGTTAATAGAATCCAACAATTAATATTTAAATCCCATTTAACACGGGTGTTAATCAACGATAAAACGGTTTTTATTAAAAAGTGAGGTATAAAATGCCTTAAAATTATGCAAACAATCATAAAAATATGTGTTTTCTTAAGATATTTTAAATTTGGCCTACCTATTAAAAAATTGGGACACAACCATATTTTAAGATTTTTATTCTTGATCTTTTTACGACCAACCCAACCGTTCAGAAGATTGCAAAATTGTGGTAATTTTGGGAAAAAAGAGTCTCTGATTTTTTTAATACTGGGACCAAACTAAGTAATGTTCCCTTTTAACATTCCTGTAAAGCTTATAGTTTCCAACACTTGAAAGCCCACTTAAAAGAAACTTCCTGTATACCGTAATAAAATTTGTCTATAACTTCGGCGTGTTATGAATTGCAAACCTCTGCATCGTATTTTTCGCACCCGAACTGCACAGTATACTAACACTTTTTAGCAAAGGGCACTCCAAAGTTCTTTAACGTCTGTGAATCTTAACAAATTTAGATTAGAAACACCTTTAAATAACAACTTAAACAACTTATTTATTTTATTTTGAATGAATCTTATTGGTTATCTAGTGTAAAACAAAAATAATTGGATGATAATATATTTACAGATAAGTCTAGTTGTAGCCAAGAAATAGCAAAAGTAGCTTTGTGTTAAAAAGAACAATAGCTTTTAAGTAAACAAAAAAATATAAAGTAAAGAAGGCTTTTAATGGATAAATAAACTAAATTGCATTTTGAGTTTTGACTTAACAATTATGGCACAGATATTAAGCTCCTATATCATGCAAATGTCCAACTTAAAGGAATCGTGCTGCTTTCCTTCGCCTTGATTGATTTTGAATTTAGTACGAGAACTTGAAAGTACACAGAGTTATGGAGAGATGAAGCTCTTCTTCTTAGATTTATATATTTAAAATTACTTCATGTTATTTAATACAGGTTTATAAATTGATAATATATTCCTATACCTTTATTAGATGATATGAAGTAGTTTTTAAATTAGACATAGTATTATTATTCTTTTTAAATATAAACTATTTTCTCAATAGCGAATCTAAGCCATCGAAATTACGTATAGAAATTCAACTCAACTCTTGCTGAGTTTATCCCGTACACTTAAGCCAGCTGTATCGGACCATCCTCTTCAAAATGGTGGCCATTCAAAGTTCTGTTTTGACTATAAAACTGTAACGATTCCATAAATGAATATAAAGTTGACTCTGTTTAATAGCTTTTTCCAACTCATTTGATGAAAACAACCCGTTGCTCTTTAATCTACCGTTTTAAAGTTATTATAATTTAATTATTTAGTCAAAATTTCTTTGTAATAAATATTTTGAACTTTAGTTACACATGTTTAACTAATAATTACAGAAAAGTATAATCATGATCAACAGCAGTACTTACATGATTGTTCTTGTAAGGTCGGTTTGAGAATGATACCTCGGACAAGTACTTCCGCTGTTAGAGTTCTGACCGAGGGGGTGTAGATAATGGTCAAGAGGGGGTGTCAGGGGGTGGTTCCGTCTGACACTGTTTTGATTCCTACTAACAGTGACCAAGTGAGTGATAAAATATGCAGCACTCCTTAGCGCGGCCCGCAGTAATCATACACGTGCCGTCCTTTCGATAACTGTCAATAGATCCGTTGATAGCCAAGTTTTACATCTTAATAAGCAACGTTTACTGACGAAATGTCCTGGGGTTTCAAGCAAGATTACTAAAGGGAATTAGTTTATTTTTTAAACGTTGGTAATATCTGACTATACCGATTGCAGAGTACGTTACAAATCATACGCTAAATCTACAATTTCACGTATTTTCATCAAAAGTCGAATGATTTATCGCTGAAGACCTTTTTACGCCTATTGATTCTGTGACCCTATTAACTCTACTCAATAGTGCCAGGCTCCAGTAAGTCTACATATTTCGTGGGAATTAGGAGCCTTTAGATGTAACTCCCTACCGAACCTCTCCCATTTATTTACGAATCTTACTCTCGCACTAGTTTCAAACAGACATCATGTTATGTCTGCGACTGCTTGATTCAATTTCAAATAGTAAAAGAATATATTGCTCGTCATCCTTCAAAACAAGGGGTGTCACATTGAGATGTTTTATTTTTTATTTATTACGTTTAAAATTGTATTTTTAAGGTATAACATGTAAATAAACAATATTGCTAAAAATAAATCTTCTTCTTGTTATGTTGTCACAAATAACACCCAATAAGTTTAAGGCAAATAAGAAACACTATTGAATTTCGCTATGGCATTTCTATTCCTTTATACGGGTTCATGGCTGAGGCTTACATGACGTTCTTTTATGTAAGTCAAATCTTCCAGGCAACTTCTGAAATTCCCAAATAATTAAGAGTATAGCCTAGAAATACTCTTAAAACTGCGAAATACAGTGCAGTAACTTTTAGAAGAAGCCATTTCCATGTTGAAGATTGAATCAGGGTGGTCTGAGTGCGCCCTCCTCAACGATCAGGTTGCGTCAACAATGGCGCGGTCTGTTTATTCATAATTTAGCCAGCTGTTGAGTGGTCAACTATCAACTGTCAGTGTATAATGTTTGACACGAGGGCTTCTAATGGTGTGCCTACTTGCCCATTCATACTTGAGAAATGCTTCGCTTTTCTAATGGACAACCATTTACACATTCCTTGTCACAACAATACTGATCGACTGATTCTTTCAAGAAATTTACGTTGAAATCGTTATTGTTTACCTGGACATGACAGTAGGTGTATTATCACTGTCACTTCGCATATCGGTTTGATTTCATATTTTTTTGGAAATATTTGTCAGTTTATGTTATGTGTTCTATGGAAAAACACCCCTTCCATCCTCATTCTCCTTAGCTTTTCTTTAACCTCGACCCAATTAATTGTACGAAAAATGGAATAGGAGAGTGTAGCTCTAAGCTTGTTTGAAAATTTCACAGTTAAAGAAATAGCAACAAACTAACTAATTATATGGTTCAAGCCCACCGTAAAGGAGGCCATATAACTAGTTTCAGCCTTTTATACCCTGTTTAGAATGAATTTGTAGTAAAAATAATGATGTGTTCTTAATTTATCATGCATTTTCCATCAATTCACTTTAGTGTGTAGGGACTTCGCCCACCCTGCTTCCGTTGAAGACATTTGAATTGGCGGAGTTTGGCAATTATTTGTCCAATAATTATAACTTTATTGAGTTAGGCTGCCTTTTAATATCAAAGATATCATCCATAGACCCACGTACCGCTAGCTAAACGTGTTTATCAATACGTGTAGAGACTAGCATGGACTCTATAGGTAGCTCACGCGCTTTCGTGTGATGGAATTTATACAGTGTCCCCACCTTATAACCTTTGAACTGTGGAAGTTTTAAATTTTCTTTGGAAAGTGTTTTGGGTGTATGATATGGCTGAATAAAGGGAATTTAATATACTCGTACATATACGTATAATTACTTTAACATCGTCCGTTACCTGGATAAAACCGGACTATTTTGTATTATTATACAGAGTTTTTTAAACGCAACCCAATGTTCAAATCATAGTAAGTCATTTACAAATGCTATATGGTCATAAATTGTATTATTGGTTTTGTTCACTTCAATATCTATCAGATGGTATGTATTGTTACAGTAGTATAGGGGATTTGGTTTCATAATTTGACGTTATTGTAAAATAAACGCATAGTTTTAGCAAAGATCAAAAGTGTTGGTTGTTGAAGAATACTTAGGTATAGGATGATTCTTTTATCAAGAGGCGTTTGTGGTCAGTGTTAGTTTTTTAAACAAATATAAAATTCACAGATTTGTTAAATAGTTTAACGAAACAGGTTGTGTAGGAACAGGACAGAACATAACAGAAGGCGGACTGTACTGACTGAAGAAGTGATGTAGAATGTTAGGTTAGTTTAGAAAATTCTTCTAAAAATCTTCAAGAAATTTTGAAGCAACAAAAGTAAATAGCCTACTCATGCCTGCAAACCTGATCTCAAACACCTCTTGACAAAAATTCTTGTTCTTAAGTATTCTTCAACAATAAACACGGTTTGATCTTTGCTAAAATCATGATTGATTTATTTTACAATAACATCAAATAAAGCTATGGTTTCCTATAAAGCGGTGACCGCCATTACGGCCGTAATATGACGGTGAGTTTTGTTTTCAATACAATCAGATGAGAGTGGTCGAAAAGTGTGTAAAGTAAAGAACTAGTTAAGGTTTTCTCGCAGGTGACACATTTTGTTTTGTAAACAAAAGCTAGCTTGTCCACTACTATACAACGTAAATAAATTTGACAATTAAAAAACAACATGTAAAAGTTGTTTTGTCTACATCTGTTTAAATATTGTGACGTCCGCCGTCACCGTTACGTTCACCGCTACAATAACGGCCGTAATGGTGAACTTTTTCTAGGAAACCATAGCTTTAGGACAGCAAAACCACCATATTACTGCAATAATACATACCATCTGATAGATATTAAAGTGAACAAACCAATGATACAATTTATGACCATATAGCGTTCGTAAAAAATGACTTACTTTAGTTTGAACATTGGGTTGCGTTACAAAAAAACACCCTGTATAATCCTATCAAATTGCATCTTGTTGTAATGCTAAATCTCACGGCCTACTAAAACCAAAAATATCTTTTTTTTACAAACTAAAACATTAAGGACTATTTATGTTGCAAACTCGTATGCGTTTCAGGCAGCCAATCGAGAACGGAGCGCCGGAAAAGAAGTTTCAGGGCATCGTTTATTTTATTTGTTTATGGTTTTATAGCTAGTAGTTTTTAAAAACATTTCAGGTTTACTCTTAACCCTCAATGGTGGTGGGGTTGGAACACTGTAGCATTCTAACGGAATGTGAAAGAGTTTATGTAGAGCGGTATAGTGAGCCGTATTTAATTTTAAGCGTGTTTTCAACCATAAAAGACAGTTATTAATTGTCACTTAGTTAACTAAACCAACAAGGCATTTAACTTTCATTTATGTCTAAGATACACGAGGAAGAAACACTGAAATGCTTTATAATTTGTATATTTTTGTAATAAATATGCACATACAAGATTGTATACATTCATCAGGATATTGACATTATTAAATTTGTCTAGCTGCACAAACACATAATACTATTTACATCAAACTGCAGTGTTTTGTCATAGTTTCAAATAAAAAAAATGTTCAGCTTCTTATGCAAAATGTGATAAACATCTAGTTTTAGAGTGAAATCCCACATACATCCAAATGATTAAATATGAATGTGGATGTAATAAACTAATAAAGATACTTGCAAAACATTGGTTTTATTTCAATCAAAATAAAAATACAGTTAAAAGCTTTAATATTAGACTAGAACTTTTGAAACTATCACAAAGTCAATTAATGAGTTTCGTACAAACATTTAACTTCTTTTGATAGTATCAAACAACATAAATAAACACTAACTCACTAAACTTAACATACTCATGTATATTTAAAGCTTTGTACATAATTCAACTAAATCCAAAGCTGCGTTGTTTGACATAGTTAAACTGCATAGAAATATTTACAAAGAAGTGTGTATACTTTATACTATATATAGTTCTTGATTCGTATGATACAAATGTAGCAAATTACAGTAAAGTTATAAACAATGAAACAGTACAACTATTTAAACTATTAGTGTAAATAAATGCACATACACTGCGAGGTTTGTAAATAAATGGAAATACGTCACTATTTGGGAACAAACACGTAAAACCAAGTTGTATTATTCACATGAGCGTTATTGGGGGTTAACTGACCCACATTAACAGTAAAACAGCTGTAGTATAATGTGATGTACATGATTTGCCTTGACTTACTAAACAAAAAGTATTATAGCGTATTGTAGAGTTTCAAACTTAAACATCTAAATGAATTTATTTGTTTTAAATAGTTATCATTGTTTTATTAACATACTAGTAGGCTAATTTTTAGAAATCGATACTCCCGAACAGCTTTACCGAACTTTGGACCCAAATCTGTAGTTAACATCCGTATTTTGATTTTCCAATGCAGTCAGAACAAAAGGAACCATGTTTCTGTTTGAATGGAATTTGTCTATATTTAACAGTTTAAAACTAAATAAATAAATAGACCTATTTATAAACTAAATTTTGAGGAAATAAATAAACTCAAAGTGACTTACAGTATTTAAAGTCTTACATTCATCGTGACATAACGCATTTCATAGTTTGCTCACTAGATTGCGTTGCTACTAGCACACTCTTATATAATACACGGTTATACACGTCACTAAAATAGCCTTAAAATTCACTACTTACAGCTACACGTTTCCACTCAAAAGTCTGTTCATGGGATGTCGGAAACCATTCAATCAATATTTTATTGGTGAGTTCTTGGGGTGGGTATGGCGTCTGTGATAATGTGACGGAAGAATCGAAGTACGATAATAGTTAAATCAGGAAGATTGGGGTTCGATAAATCGGAAAGTAGTATTGACCTTTACGTTATCTTTATCAAATTTTACGAGTAAAGTTGTTAACAAAAGGTGGGTGTACCTGGAAACGTAAGGTGTAAACTCTCTGTAGTAGCAGCAGCAGCAAGCTTTGTGTATAGCTAGCAGCCAGTTAGTGGACAGATGGTGATGACGCGTGGTTTGACCTTTGATGGTGATGGCAGTGGTAGTGGAGCATATACTGCTGGGCAACCCGAAGCACAGTTATTGATGGTGATGCTGATAGATTGTCTAGTAGCTATAAGTTTGTGGACGTACGGAATATGGCGACGGTGAGTAGATGATGATGGTAGTGGTCAATAGAGTCTACTGCTGGGATATTCGAAGCCCAGCAGCTGACAGACTTCCTAGTGATAGGTTTCCTAACTTGAAGCCATGAGTTTGTGGACGGACGTAGTATGGTGATGATAGTAATCAGGAGACGATGTAGTACTGGGGAACCCAAAGCCCAGTAGATGATGGTGATGCTGAGAGATTGTTTAACTAGTAGCCATGAGTTTGTGGACGGAGGGAGTGTGGTGATGGTGATGATGGTGTGGATGATGATGGTAGTGGTCAGTAGAGGATGTACTACTGGGAAACCCAAAGCCCAGTTGATGGTGGTGCTGCTGAGAGAAAGCTGCTGAGTAGCTGCTGAATGGGTCTTGGGTAGAGTGTTCTGCTGAGTATGCAGGCTCTGATTTCACCGCTGGTAGTAGACTTGTGTGACCTAAGTAGGGCCGTTCCTCTCGATCCATGCCGGTGCTTGAGGAGTTCTTCATTTCTGGAAAATAATATTCAATTTAATCCATGTTTAGATTAGAAAAGGATGTCTGCAACGTAGTTATGTTTCTCTATAAGGGATATTAAATACAACTCAAGTTTGTTGTAATTTTGAAAGTGCACATAACATCAAAATGCCAATGCACAAACAGACACAAACACATTTTGTTACACACAACTGAAATGTGCCCTTACCGTTGACCTGACTACTGTTGCCAGAGGTCGACGTCGAAGGCAAGGCATCACTGCCGCCACTGAGGACTTCTTGGGCTTGCGCTTGCGAGTCTGGATGCCATCTTTGCGCATGGCCAAGGGACGGTTCACTCCGTGCAGCTTGAAGTACAGTCCACACGCGTTACATACAGGCTCTCCCTCATTGTTTCTTCGCCAGAGAGTCGTGGTTTGAGTCCCGCAATGGTGCAGCATAGACCCATCGGCTTGTCGTCTGCTAACAGGGTAAAGGAAATTATTACCTTCTTTTGAACTGACACCATTTCATTCGTAAGTGAATGTAAGACATTTGCTTATCGTATTTATAAAGTCGGTTAGTGTGTAATTTTTATAGTTACAAATATAATTGTATTACAGTTTAGAGACATTCTGACAGTTATGAGGTTAAAATCAAGACGTAAAGCAAGGTTTCCTGTCTTGTTTGACAATTACTCTAAAGTAGGAAAGCAAATGCTCTGCGTTCCGCATGAGAGGATTTATCCCCTATTTAAACACATTGTCCCATGAGTTTAACTATGTGAAAATCAGCATGAAGTTGATACTTATGTAAGTAAACTATGGTATATTTATATTTTTATTATGGTCTCCAACTCAGAACCTACATCGTGTATACTGACCCCGAGGCCTGCGAGTCGCTTGGTGGGTTTGACCAGGGGTCGGTTCATGCCGTTCATCTTGTGGTAGAGGCGCACGCATTGCAGAGGTAGTGTCCCGTGCCGTCTCTGCGCCACAGAGGTGGATATTGCGCCACAGTTGACGCACTCGCGTCCTTCGCCCAGCTGGAACTGCATCGCTTCGTCTGCAAGAACAGAGCACGTGAAAGTGAAGAAGAATAGATTTGCGGACGGTAAATGTCAAATGTCATTGGTCAATAGGAGGTGCTTCCACCGTCGATTAAAGATGTTTCTAATATCAACTGGCTGTTGATAGCTTTAACTGCTTTCACTATCGAAGAAATACCTTTTTGTTGTACCTATGTAATTTTCAAATACACGCGTGCTGTAAAATTATTAAAAGCAAGCTCTCATCGAGAATAGTCTAAAACAAATGAGCCTAAAAATCAACATAAAAAGCATTGATATTTAAATTGATTCTCTGCAAAATGCACATCCCCACTCTGGTTTAACGGGTTTAAGGACAAGGCCACTTAACAAGTTAAAAAGACGCTAATAAAGTAACGCAGGGCTTGGACTCTGGGCCGCGAACCACAACTGAAACTGGCCTGCTGGATGACCGGGCAACTACCTGATGCTCCAGCCTACTAGCCTTGGAGGAAAATCCCCAAGGCCCCAAGTTGAATAGGGTTGCCTCAGGAGCTGCCTAAGCTCTAAGACCTGACCCACATATAGTGGCTGAAGACTAAAGAACATTTTGTGTTTATTACTCGTAAAAGCTCTGAGACATATCCCGAGTTATAACATTATTACAGCTTAACTTTCTACCATTTTTAATCTAATGGCTCTAATAAGAACTAACTGATATTTTAAAACAAATTGTATTACCAAGGAAGTGACCTCTGGAAGGAGGGGTCGTAGGTGCGCCACATCATGGTGGTCTGAGCAGCGTAGAAGCTGTTGGGGAAGTGAGGCGACTGCGAGTGTCGCCGGGTAGTGGTCGTGGTGAGAGAGGTTCTGAGGATGCCATGTGGAGTTCCTGAGCTGGAGTTGTAGGTCCACTTCACACGGTTGCTGCACATACACGGGTTGCTGGGAGTATCCTGTAACACAGTATCTGGATCTAAGCATTTATATGTGGTATACTTTAGGGAAACGAGGCATATGTCTGTCATCGCAATAACCACGCCACGAGCGTTGATTTATTATCCAGAATATGTTAAACAAGCTAAACCCAAGCAGTGTCGTAGTAGGCTGCGTTGATAAACATCACATTTAAAATAACTTACTCCTATACATAACTATGTTTCATTGGCAGAACATTGTACCGTCTTAACATATACGGTTAAACTGTGTTGGTTAGGTTAGGTTAGATTTTTACCAGTGTTGTTGGTGTCTGAGTTGTAGTTGGCCGAGGGGCGTGCTGCGGTGCCCGTGGAACATGTCTAGTACGCCACCAGTACGTGCCTCTTCAAAATGCAAAAACATCACAGAGTGTCAATCAAACATCACAAAGAGTTAATAAAACCACAGTGTCAATCAAACACCAAATATGTTCACAAACGTCAGAGTGCCAATCGAACACCAAATAGTGTCAATCAGACACACTGTAGTAAATAGTCATCTTTTAAATAAAACTTATATCGTACAGATCTTATTATTTTAAGAATGAGGTGTTTCAAGAAATTGCTCGTTTTTTATTTTCTTCTTATAGGACCTAAACAAAATGGTCTACAGGTACTGGGCACTAGCCAAAACAAAAGAAAACTAGGGTAAAATATACTAAAGGGCGATGTGGATTTTCCTTATATGTATTTAATATATATTAGATTGAATAATTCTGTTATGGTTGTTGGATACGGTCTTCATGTGACCAAAATATCAGCATAACTCAAGTACCTTAAAATACGAGTTACCGAAACTTTAACATTTATAAACTAATATTTTATCAAATATATTTCGTTGCATATTTCGTTTCTTCTTATTCACGACTAGAAGAAATTATTTCAACTAATAAATCTGTTCATAAGATGGATGCATTTTCGTGGAGTAGTCGTTAGATCCGATTGTGTCCATATGTAGATTTCAAACCCAAATAGTGACAGTAGAAGTCTCCCTAGACCAAGGTAGATCAAAGTACTGAGATGTGAACTTGGTCGCAAACTTTGATTGTAAAAGAGTCCCTTCAGTTTTGAAGTGGCACGGGGCTGACAGGCAGTGATGGTGAGACGCAGCGTGCATTGG
This sequence comes from Matsumurasca onukii, assembly GCA_018831715.1. NCBI lineage: Eukaryota > Metazoa > Arthropoda > Insecta > Hemiptera > Cicadellidae > Matsumurasca > Matsumurasca onukii. The sequence continues at coordinate 52,834,730 of CM032059.1, read as the reverse complement.
AGAACTGAAGGCGCTCTCCACCGTAATATCTGCTGCATCTTACTTAGGCTGTGATTACTAACTTTAAAACACTTTCATTTTGACTTTTTAATATTCTTATAATTATTATTTTAACTTAACTAACTTTAAATGAAATTAAGAAACCTTTCAAAACTTTTAAACCAAGTTAAAACTTTTAATATCTCAAACTAAGTTTATAAGACAAAATTTGTTTTTTTTTACAGAGGCAACTTTTTTATTTTTTTTTAGTAATGTTCAAACAATTAGATATGAAGGATTTGTCCTGATTTTGCTATGGTTTCAGGAAGTGGTGAACGCTATGTTACGGCCGTAATATGACGGTGACTTTTGTTTTCATTGCTATCATGAGTGTTTTCTTAAGCTATGGTTTCAGTACTACTACGGCCGTAATATGACGGTGAGTTTTGTTTTCAATGCAATCAGATGAGAGTGGTTTCCTAAAACGGTGGACGTAAAGTTAGCGGTGAAAACAGTTAATGTTTTTTTCACCAGGTGACACATTTTGTTTTGTAAACAAAAGTCTAGCTTTGTCCACCACTACATACGTAAATAAACTTTGAAAACTAAAAAACAAAAGTAGTTTTTGTCTATATCTGTTTAAATATTGCGTTACACGACTGTCATTGTTACGTTCACCGCTACAATAATCGTAATTTAGTGTGAACTTTTTCTAGGAAACCATAGCTTTAGAGAACAATGGTTGCTAAAATTGTGGTTAAAACTAGTTCAGGCTCATTTCGCCAGGTGACACATTTTGTTTAGTAAATACAAGTCTAGCTTGCCCATTTGTATATGCGTAAATAAACTTTGACTACAAAATAAATAACATGTCAAAAGTTGATTTTGTCAACATATGTTTAAATTATCTGTTCCGGACGTAATATAGATATGGACAACCAACAAAGATAATAATAATAAACAAACACTTTAGTTATTTTACTAAAAAAAAGAAACGTTATTTTACTGATTTGCACATTTACTAACGCGTACTAAACGCCCACAGATTCGCTCACCACAGTGATTTAATGGTTAACACCTGAAAAGCAGTACATATGGATTTGAAAAAGGTATCATCAATTGCAGAACTCTAGTCAATGGTGCTCTTGTATAAAGTTTATTTTGGCCTTTACCTACTAGTATAACAAAATTTGAAGTCAACGAGCTTGATAACTTATAACTTCAAAACCTTTTAATGTTTGTATTAGTAATTCGTTTAACAATGTGCTCCTTATCTAATCTTTAATCTATGTGTTTTTTATTACTATAACATAGTTTTATAGAATAATTAATGCAAAAGGAAGATAAACAAAAACAAATACAATAAACACTTTATAAATCTATATGATGAAGTTTAATTTTGTAGTTAGTTTTATAGTAGTTAATATTTGCCTAGTAAACACTCAACTAGCTTATGGTCAGTTCGTTCTTTGGGATACTCTTAATCTAAACCTATTTCTGAACTGAATATGAGATTTAAAGTCAGAATATGTTTTGTATATTACAATTTGAAAACTACTGTTGTGAATAAAATATTAAATATTAGTATCGGTCGTATATTGCTTCAGAATCGTGCCTTACCTTTCGTGCAAATCACTGTTTTTTGTGTGGTCATTGCTAAAAATAGCTATAATAATTCAACACTTTTCAAAACAAATAGTTTGGAAACGATTTTAAAATCTGTATTTTATTTACTTGTTTGGATGTTTTCAATTTAGTATCCTACGTGCAGGTAAAGTGTACTAACACTTTGTTCCAAAAATGTATCCGAGTGGAAATTGCTAAACAGGAGTCGTAACAATCTATGTGCTCTTAAACTTGAATAAAACTGTGTGCCTAAAGTAATGCATCTCATAGGTGTAGTACACTGTACAGTATCAGTAGTGTGACAAGCGGTGATATGGGAGCGGAAATGCGGGTGTAGTGATAACTGATAACAGTACAGTAGGCTGAGACATAGCGTACTCGTCATGCTGGCAGTGTCGTCCTGCCTTGCCGCTATCTACATCGTTACCCTTTACTGCTGATAACACCTGATAACGCTGATAACACACTTCACCTGTTAGAACGATGCTTAAACCATTGGCAGCTTTGAAAATCGAAGATCCCACGTATGACTATGAGTGCGCCCTTGCTTATATTATTAGTGGTTTTATATTATTATTACTAAATTTCCCTGTTGAATTCGGACTGCGGTGTTTTACTATGTTGTAATGCACTAGTAGAATAAATAAATTATAACACTGTCATAATTCGTACAGTTCAAAACTGCAGTTCTTAAGTTTGTATTTTTGATGGTAGACAGTTTCCAAAGATAATAGTGGATATAGTAGGATATAGTGTAATTTTATTACTATGTTATGAATTTATTTTTTTACTTACTTAATGTTGTTCCTTAGACTTGATAAAACTCATACTCGCTCGAAGTTTGAAAATTTGCATGGAATTCGTTTTAAAAGCGCTAAAAAGCTGCGAAAGCAGAACTAGCGTCGTCTAGCGTTCCAAAAGTCTACTAAACTGTCTTTGCATCACCTAGATTGCCGAGGTTCTTACTTTCAACGAAGGGATCTCAATTGACGCGCACCTCTTTTCGCCAAACCTAACCTTAATTCAAAACCGGAGCATGGCCAACACGGCCATCGTATTATTAAACTAACATACTTCAAATCTCGACCAACTAGAAAAATTGAACAGAAGACAAAAAATTGAAACCGTCTTTGGCTGAACTTTAAATAAAGAATATGTAAAAAAATCGGAACTTCCATACTTTTTGCAAAAATGTCAACACGTTGAGTTTGAATGAAAGTCAACTTAAAAGATTCGATCGTTTTCCGCTAACCAATTAATAATCAGATATGGTATAATCCAGCTTTTCGGTTGCCTTTACTATTCACAAGTTGGAATAATTTAGATGTTAAAACTTCTTTAAACAACTTAAAACTTTCATATCCTACCTTTCACACAAATTACATAGTGTATGTACACTGTACAAGCATTGTGATTGTATAAAGTGTGAGGTTTCCTTCAATGTACAATTAATAAATTGAACTCGACTTGTTGAAGTGTGTCCACTGCAGTCCTTGTTATTTAAAAATAAAGCTATGGTTTCCTAGAAAGCGGCGACCGCTATACATTACGGCCGTAATATGACGGTAAGTTTTGTTTTCAATGTTATCAGATGAGAGTGGTTTCCTAGAAAACTGTGGACGTAAAGTAGCGGTGAAAACTAGTTAAGGGTTTTCTCGCCAGGTGACACATATTGCTTTGTAAACAAAAGTCTAGCTTATCCATTACTATATACGTAAATCAGATTTGACAACTAAAATCAACAACATGTCAAAAGTTGTTTTGTCTACATCTGTTTAAATATTGTGTTGCGTCGTCACGATTACGTTCACCGCTACATTACGGCCGTAATAGCCTATAGCGGTGAACTTTTTCTAGGAAACCTAGCTTTAAGTAAAAAAAAAATCATATCCTTGTTTTTAATAAATATGTATTGTCCACAATAATTATTATTTTTAATTTTGTTCGTAATAAGTACATTTATTAACTGACAGTAGTTAATTTAACGTTTCAAATGATTTAAAAAGTTATTTTTATACGATAAGACTAGAAGAAAAATAAATGAAGTTCAATGAGAAACCCATTTAAATAATGAAGTCGGTTGCGCATAAAAACTGAAACAAAGCCGCTCTGTGAACTGTCTAACGATTTCAGGAAGTTCCATCAACGTAATTTGGCGCCGAGTTATGGGGCCAGTGCACATAAAGCAAGAGACTGATGGGTTATTAATTTGGAGAAAGCTTCGCGTTTGACAGGCTCGAACATTAACGTTATTTAGTCGTGCTACAGAGCAGTAAATAGTCTAGTGGGAACAGCTGGTAACTCAGCTGCCATGTTGGTCCCGCCCACTCCCTGCGATAACCAATCACAGACGAGGATAAGATTATACTACTCCTCCCTCCGCCCATTCGTCCAGGTCGATAGCAGGCTTGCCACACGCGTCTACAAAAAATATCCGCACACGTCACGTTTAGAAGTGTTGCCCTTAGGTTTGCCGAGTTTAAACAAAATTTAAACCATTAAAAACAGACACAAAAATACACTCACAAAAGTACCAAGAGACACAATGTATAAAAGGACCTAAATTCAAACGTACATATATGGGTATAAAATAAAAAAAGAACTTAAACCCTATCAAAAGTATTTATGAAAGTAAAACAAATTAACTACCGGAACCCAAAACTCTTACAACGCACTCAAAGAAGAAAAACTGATTGGAAAATACGAGCAAAAACTCAAACACAGCCAACTTTTAAATAAAAGAAACAAAAGCCCTACACTCGTAGGCCTACTAAGGTTTGTATGACACGGTGGCCGTGCATTCTTCCTAAGTTCCACCTAGGGCATTTTCATAATCATCCATTCTAATTTGTAGGCAACTTTAATGTACCCAAATGTGCTATATAAATGGATTTGTTTTCGAGGCTTGGAAAATTGATTAATTTTCTAGTTACATTATTCACTATTCACTATTCACTATGTCCAAAAAGAGTGAGCATTTCTTAAACCATGGATATTTTGAAAAGACTAATAAGTCTTCTATTCATGAGACTCAAAGTTTAAATTTCTGGATATATTTCCAAGCAAAAAATTAAGTTTGGATAACCATATTGTCTTTATTTGTAAAAAGATAAAATCTGGTATCTTTTTATTGGAAAAATTATCAACCAGTAAACTAGATGTTTCGAAAACAACCTGTTTTGGACTTATAGCCACATCCTCACATTCCTTATGGCATGGTAGTTTGGGGAAACTGTGCTAAATCTAAAGTAAAATATCCTGCATTTTGGTTAAACAACATAGGCAGGTACAGTGATTATTTTGGTTACACTTTGGACGTTTTTCTCGGAAATTTTTGTCTTCCTATAGGTAACTGCTCTTATATCCTACTATTTGACATATTTTACAAAAACTAACTTTCCAACATTTCAATATTTGTCACCTTTTAAAAGTATATGTGTATATAACTTTTAAAAGCCGTGACCGAGTTTTTTTTTCTTGCGTACGTTTATATAGAGTGACCGCTCCGATGATTGCAATAGGCCAATAAACAAAAGTCGGTCAGAAAAAACGGACACCACTTTCCTAGGAGACCCTAGCTTTATACAAATAATTAGACGGGTTGTGAACACATGATCTTAGATGTTTAATGTAGGCCATGGATCGAGATAAAATTAGGTTAAATGATAATTCTGAACAATCATTCAAAGAGCCCAAAGCAAAATATTCAATAAGTCAATAAGTCAATAAGTCATTTATTAAGCAAAATTAACAATACAATATTGCATTAGCCAAGTCAAGATAATACATTTTTTTCATACTTCAAACTTCCTTATGTTAACATTACACATTGAAAAAATTGTGCCAAAACTTTACTCTAAGACTGCTGTGTAAACTTCACGGACACTGAGTAGGCACCCTGAACCATAGACACTTAGACGGGACCTGAACATCCTGCTGCCCTGGTCGTTTAAAGTTTTGAGGAAGGCTGTTGGCTGAACTGCATTGTAAACAAAATGGTTTTTTGAAAAGTGGAAGAGTGTTTGGGGATCGAGAGATTGGCGGAATTTCTTAGTGGATATCTTTATTGTTGGGCCTGTCAAACTATTAAGATGCGTCTGCAAAGGAAAGTGTTTCGAGAATATAAATGGATGGAAAAGTCAGAATTTGGTGTGATTTGAAACAATCTTCGCAAGATTGACGTCTTGGAAGAGAAAAAATGATGGACAGCCCTCCTTTGAAGTCTAAATAGAAACTGTTCTCTGATTCTCAACCCCACACCGGCACTGCGTACGCAAAGGTAAGGATAAATGAGGCCGTATTGATAGGAGACTTCCGTATCGACTGTATGCTCTCAACTGTCTTAGCATAAAAAATTCCAGTGGAAATCTTTTAGAAACATACTCGAAATGTAGGCGGAAGTTTAGATTTTCATCAATGACTACAACTGGAAATTTACGTCATGTGAGGCACTAATGATGTCTCCAGGAGGGATCTCAGAAATCCCTTCCTGGCCTGTGGTAAGACTTTCGAGATCGAGAAGTTAAAAGTTGGGTCTTACCAGTGTTCATATGTGGAGGTGGTTGTCATGACACCATTGGAGAGAAGAGTGTTGATTCTGAGAAACAGTTTTGCTCCAGAATATCTTTGTTAAATTTTGATAATACCAGGGACGTGTCGTCAGCAAAGACAGGGTTGGCCTCTTTCAAACAAGATGGAAGATCATTGATAAAAGGAGAAGAGATTGGTCTCAATATAACCCTGGGGACTCCATTTCGATAAGAGCCTCTGATACATTCTTTGAGACCCCAACCAACCGCAGGCAACAACAAACTGCCTCATGTGAAGGTATGATGAACCAGTTTAAAGGACCCTCTGACTCCCATGCGGTTCATCTTCTCTAGCAGTAAGCCATGGTTGACCATGTCAAAGTTACTTAGATCGAACAAACCCGACGACATTACCCAGGTCCATGTCTTCTACCATGTTATTAATTGCAGAATAAATTGGTGGTTGATTTGGTCTTTAAATCCATGTTGGTTCTTGAACATAAGTTCATAGCACTAGAAATCCCACAGCTTTTCAATACTGCTTCTCAAAATCTTCGAGAACGTTGGTAAAACACTTATTGGTCTGAAATTGTCGCACACGGGTTTTGCTTTTCGGGATGGGTCTGACTTAGCTATTTTTAACCTAGAAGGGAAAGTTCCTTCAGTGAAAGAAATGTTTACGAGATGGGTTAGTGGACCCACACTAGGTGAAATGACTTCAAAAGTCCAGCAGATACTTCATCCACTCCAGCCGATTTGGTGTTTTTAGACTTTGATAATATTATTGATTTCAAACTCACAAGTAGGACTAAGGAAGAAAGAGTCAGCGCTGGCCTTGACTTGATGGGAGCTCTTGCCCAAGTTGACACAGATTGTTTTCCCACTGAGATATGTGTGTTGAGTAATTCACAAACTTCCCAGGTTCTTTAACCAACACCATTTCGATTTTCCACGACAATGTCATGTTTCATTTCTTGTCCTTTTTTCATTGATTACTTTCCATATTCCTTTTGTTTTGTTTTCACTTGATTTATAGTCTCAAACGCTGCATTTGTCTTTAACTGCTGGACAATTTTCCTGTATTTACTTTGAGTCTTAAGTAGTATATGTTTAGAAAGGTCAGAACTTAAGTGTTTTTGATTTTTTCATAGTAAACAAGGCATTCGTCTTTTAAATCTAAAACTTGGGAAATTTGACTTTTTGTTTTTTTGCTTCCTAACTTTAATTTACGGGAAGAAGTTCGAAGTAACACCCAGCTGAGAACTGAATTCTTCAAATTTCTCATCAATGTTTTCGCTTTATAAACTGTGTCCCAAGTCTCCCGTTGAGAAGAGATTTAAAAGTGTCAATATTAGCTACAGAAAAACACCTGGCATAGCAAGATTTTGCCTGCGTCTGCACCTCATGGGAATTAGGATTTTATACTACCGCGTGATGATTCGACAACAGAGATTAACAACTTCGCTCTTGTGAAGCCTCATTTGTAAATACGTGGTCAATTAAAGTTCTTGTGTTCAAAGCTTCGGGTGTAGGACGAAACAATGTTGAACAAACCAAAAGATGCAAAGGTGGTCGAAAGTTTGGCTGCTAAAACTGTTTGACGCCAGATCCACATTGAAATCGCCCAAGACAACACCCTCATGTGCCCGACGATCAACTTATTTAAACATTCGCTGAGATTATCTGTGAATAGGGTCGAGGTTTCCAGAAGGCGGCCTATATCCGCCAAACCAATTCAGTAATTTCTTCTATTTATTACGAAGGATGTCGCCACCAGCTCACACCTCCACACACAAAAGGACTGCAATCCAGGGTCAGACAGTTCAAATTGCTATGAGACCACAGTGCAACACCTCCGCCATTTAACTCTTGTTCTACTAAAAGCTGAGATAAAATTGTAGTTTTAATAGCTAGATTTTCATTTCATGACCTAAGACAGTTTCCGTCCAAGCATAGATATCAGGAGTTTCTTCTCGCTTAAAACACTTCCAATACTTCAACTTTGTTCAAGAGGCTTCAATGTTCTGATGAGCTACCTTAAGGCAGTTGCCTGCCGAAACCCGATTCTCCCAGAAACCCCTCCCAAGAAAAACGTCCGAGGTTTGAAAGCTTCCCCTAAAAAATTACGACCAACGAAAGTGCGGGTTGATGTATTGGCATGAAAAGAAGTTTTGAGCTGACTATGAGATTTTGGTAGAGGGGGAAAGTTTGAAAGATTTAAGAGGTTAGAGGTTGGTGTCTTTTGCAGATTTTTAGATGGTAAGGGTGGAGTAGGGGAAGCTTCGGATGGCTTTAGGTACTGCAGAAGAAGATCAGCGAGAAGCTTTTTGCCGTAGATGTTTAGGTGGAGCCCTTTGGTTGTAAATGCAGAGCGAGGTAGTGAGGTCAGAGACAGAAAATCTACGTGGCTGCTTTTTGATGCTATGTCTAGTTTACTGTTGATCCCAGATATAACAGGATTGAAAGAAGGCTTATCATGCCTAGAGGGAATGACCAGAACAACTCTCTTGCCCACAATCCCATCCAAAGTGCCCCCGAGATCCGAAAGGAGTCTCCACTGCAGTGTCCGTTTACAATGTTGTTTGTTCCCATTACAACTATATGTTCACATTCACTTTTTTGAAACGCACGACAGTTTCCAGTACATGTTCCATAAGCCACTGGTTTGAACCCACTGCTCACTTCACACCCACCCACAAGTCTTTTCCTCAGCATCCTTACAAGTGTCGACCGTGGCCAGTGCAAAATATTAACATTATTTGCCAGGGTTGGTTTTGGTAGGATTGTCTTTGGTTGGGTTTGTGGGAGTTTGAGCGTTTTTCTGTATTTATGATTGGGGTTTATGGATTTTACTTTTGACCAGGATTTTAGGGGAGTAATGAAGGAAATCAGAGTGGAAGAGGATCTGAGGCCACAGTGTCAAGAATCTCAAACCGATACTTGTTTCTTTATGTCAGACTTTACTTCATTGGTCAGGTTTTGAGATTTATTTGTTTTGGTTTGACTACTTCCCACAAATCTTGTTTCCTTTTAAACATAGTGAAAGTGATTTGGCATTTTATCATGTGTACAATTGACTATACCTTGCACTGTAATTACATCATTATTGATCAATTTAAGACTATTAGTAATTTCACAATCACTTTAGAACTTTACTAAACCAACTGTCAAGAAAACTGAGCTTCGAGACTCTAAAGAAGTTTAGTATGAGTTTAGCATTTACAAGGACGTTTAGTCCGCATCTTAAAACAATTTTGCTGAGGGCATGCAATGCCAGTCAAAGAATTTGATTAAAACCCAGGTTTTTACCAGGTTTTTTCTTCAATTCATTTAAGTTTCATCATTATGTTTCAAATATAGGCAATATGTCTCCATTACAAGAGGTTTGCAGCAACTACGACTGCTGTTTCCAGCTACTACTGGTTGTTTTGTCAGAAAGGTTTTTGTTTTAATATGGAAAGGAAAGCAAACCAATAATCATAACTGATGTTATGTGCTTGTTAGGTACAACCAACGGGTGCACGCGGTGGTCAGATTTTTGAGTAGGCTAACTTTATGGCCCTGAAGGGCACCCCAACTGCGCACGGTGGTCACTTCTACGGTACACCACAACTGCGCACGGTGGTCAAACTAATCTTTAACTTCAATGGGGACTTATCTTCTTAATTTCGTGTTAAGTAGCAACTATGTAATAAAATCAAATTGTTAAATTCCAATACAATTATTCAAAACTAACTGGGTGCCGATCAGTGGCCATTGGCCAACAAGAGAAAGTGTACGTTGTGCTGCGTAAGTGCTCTGTTTCCGTATCTATAATTGTAAGAGTGCAATATTTGTTTTAACTTCAATTTAAAAAATTTTGACCGTTGTGTTTTTACTCATTTGATGCATGTCAAGTAAAATTAAATAAAAAGTTCATGTCGTTCCAAGACTGAGTTTAATTAATTTCATGGTTTTTACTTTACATTATATATTTTACGTTCATATTTTTATGAAAAGACTCATTATAAATTATACAATATTAATATATTAATTGCTGTTGGATCAACAACGAAAGCTGCTAAGAATTTGTGAGTATTTTCCGTATAACATTATTGAAACGGAAAGCCACTTATAGCGTATTGAAGATTGGTTTTGATAGTTTGTTGGTCCGCTATTACAGCAAACAGGATGAAGCCGAAATTGACCACCAAAAGTGCTTAGGGCGTAAAAAGGACCAAAAAGCGACCACCGTGCGCAGTTGGGGTGTTGCTACTCAAACAGGTTTCTGACCACGCATTTATGGTGCCCCTTGTTACATTTTGCCAAAGAAGACTTTGTAGTCTGATTCCGCCCTCAAAACAAGACAATCTTACTTTCAAATTTGGTACTTCTATACAAAAACTTAAGTGAATATGAACACTCTTTAAGGCCAAACTCACCTTTCGCTGGTCTTCTCTCTGCACACAATGGCTAGACTTTAAGAAATCTGGACCTGGCTTTTATTTACCAATTGTTTAATGATTGTACTTTTATCTCTGTATTAATGTCATCTCTCAGTAATGCATTTATCGTTGTAATTTATTTTGTTGTAATTCATATTTAATATTAACAATTTATTAAGCCAGTGTACAATGTGAATTGTGTTGAATTTTGATGAAATAGAGATGATACAATGTTATAAACAGCAATTTAAAATTGCAGAATAGCTTAAGCCAACTGGTAAATACGGTAAATAACAATTCATATAGTCTTATAATGTTGCATTTCTTATTTTAATTTTGATATTGTAGTTTAGTGGTTAAATGATTTTGAAATTACTATGCATTTTATCATGTTAAATATTCCATAGGGTATTATGGGAAGTTATCAGGTTCTATGCACAAACTCATACACAGTAAGGAGCCTTAATCAACAAAGCATCCTTTTAGTTTCTTTGAAGCCAGTTCTGAAACATTTGATCTCGTTAGGAGCTTGTTAAAGGTTTTTACGCCAGCCTGCATCGGCAATCTCCTGGCAAATAAGTAGTTTATGGATATCTTGTTCAAAAGTAGAACTTGAGCGTGTATCGTAGAATGTATGGACTGTGTCTTCAAATTAAATTTGAGGGCCACATGTTAGTAGTACAGTAGGCTGCAAGAATTGTTATTGCTTACTATGCTACGTAAACATTTACTCACCTATTTAGCTGTCGTATTATAGA